>ML792559.1:207201-220266 GCA_009831015.1 Picea engelmannii
AGAAAAAACCTCTCCAGTTAGTACATATGGACTTATGTGGACCATCAATAAAAAAAGGCACAGGAAAAGAAAACTATTTTATGTTAATTATTTATGATTATTTTAGATTAACATGGGTTGCCTTTTTGAAGGAAAATTTTGAAGAATTTGAAAAATTCAAAGTGTTTAAATCTCTGACTTAAAATCAAACAGAAAAAAGATTGAAGGCAGTAAGGTCTGATAGAGGAGGAGAGTTTAGCTCATGGAACTTCAAAGATTTGTGTGATATACATGGAATCAAATGAGAATACACTATTCCAAGTACTCCACAACAAAATGGAGTAGTTGAGAGGCAGAATAGATCAGTTCAGCAGATGGCAAGATCAATGATGAATGAAAAGAATATTTCTCAGACATATTGGGTGGAAGCAATTCATAGAACTGTTCATATCCTGAACAAAGCTCATCTCAGGACACACAGTGACAAGACTCCTTATAAACTATGGTTTGAAGACCTGCTTCAATCAAGCATTTTAAAGTCTTTGGGAGTAAATGTTATATCAAGAATAATGATGAAAATATTGGAAAATATGATGAAAGGGTTGATGAAGGTATCTTCTTAGGCTATGCTACAAACAATAAAGGATACAGATGCTAAAATAAGAGGTTGCATAAATTGGTTGATTGTATCGAAATAAAAGTTGATGAAGAAATCCTAGTGAGGAATGTAAGCAGTGTTGAACCAAGCACATAAGATATAGCTGAAGATAAAGATGAATAGGTCCAAAGATCAGAAAGAGAAGAATCTAAATCATATGAAGATCCGAATACTCAAGCTGACACTAATCAAAAGAAAGAAACAAAACCACCTCTCAGAATTGTTAGCAAGAATCATCCTAAAAATCAAATAATTGGAGATATAAATAAAGGAGTTCAGACAAGAAGGAAATTGATTAAAGACTCAGAACAATCTCATGTTTCTTTTCTATCTATGATTGAACCTAAAAATTTCGATGAAGCCAACAAGCATGATGATTGGATTAGAGCTATGAATGAAGAGCTTGATCAGATTGAGAAGAAAAATACCTGGGAGCTTGTTCCTAGACTTGAAGATAAGAATGTAATAGGTTCCAATTGGGTGTTCAAGAATAAAATGAATGAAAAGGGACAAGCTGTTAGAAATAAATCCAGATTGGTTTGTAAAGGGTATGCACAAGTTGAAGGTCAGGATTTTGATGAAACTTTTGCACCAGTGACAAGATTGGAAGCCATTAGAATGTTTCTTGCATATTCATGTCATAAGAACTTTAAAGTGTATCAGATGGATGTTAAGTCAACATTTCTTAAAGGATATCTAGACAAAGAATTATATATGGAGCAACCTGAAGTATTATCATTGACAGATAATCCTGATTATGTTTGCAAGATGAACAAGGCTTTATATGAAATGAAACAAGCACCACAAGCTTGGTACTATAGACTGAACAAATTTTTACAAGACAAAGGGTTCAAGACAGGTACTATTGATAGCAATCTCTACATTAAGTCTGAAGGTGATAATTTACTAGTTGTTTTGGTTTATGTAGATGATATTATTTTTTGTTGTACTAATGAATCCTCTGTCCAGTGGTTTTCTAACTCTATGTAAACAGAGTTTGAGATGTCCATGATAGGAGAACTGCCATACTTTCTTGATTTACAAGTAAATCAAAGTTCTGCAGGAATATTTATCTCACAAGAAAAATATTTGAAAGAGATGTTGAAGAAATTTCAGATGGAAGATTCTTCTCCTGTTAGTACACCTATGGTGGTTGGTTGCAAGCTCAATAAAGATGATATTTCACGCGATGTTGATGAAAGGAAATATCGATCAATGATGGGCAGTCTTTTGTACATCACAACATCCTGTCCTAATATAATGCAAGATGTTGGAATGGTAGGTCGCTATCAGTCAGCCCTTAAACAAGGTCATTTAGTAGCTGCCACAAGGATATTCAAATACTTGAAGGGCACAATGACTTATGGTTTATGGTATCCCAAAAATCAGAATTTTCAGTTAATTACTTATTCAGATGTTGATTGGGCAAATTGTGTGGATGAGAGAAAGAGCACCAGTGGAGGTGCATTCTTCCTAGGTGACTCGTTGGTAGCATGGATTAGTAAGAAGTAGAGATATATTTCCTTATCAATTACAGAGGAAGAGTACATTGTTGTTGCTACTTGTTGCACTCAGATTTTATGGATGATCTAAACTCTTGGAGATTTGAAGGTCAATTATATTGATCCGATTACAATTCATTGTGATAACACCAGTGCCATTAGTGTATCCAACAATCCTATTTTATATTCCAAGACTAAGCATATCCCAATAAAATACCATTTTATGAGAGAACAAGTTACAAACAGAGTTGTTCAGCTGAATTATATTCCTTCCACAGAACAAATAGCTAATATCTTCACTAAACTGTTAGCAGCGACCCCTTTTGGATATCTTCGTCAGAAGTTGGGGGTTATAACTTCTTTTGTCTAATCTGTTCACCTAGTCAGGGGGAGTACTTATTGAATATCTATTGTATTTCTAAGATTCTCATAGTTGACAGGGGGAGTATGTACTGCAACAGCTCTGGGGGAGCATGTTTCTTCTTTGACATTGATGTCAAAGGGGGAGAAAGAGTGGTAATGGAATATTCTACAGTGGTATGGTTGGATGTTCAACAGATAGAGTAGCAGGAGTGTAGTTCCTCAGATATTTCAAGGTCAAGGTTTCCATCAATGCCAAGGGGGGAGATTGTTGGAATATTTAGTGACAGAAGGATGCGTATTTAGATTGTTGTCATACTTACATACATAAGGCAATGTGAAACATGTGTGTGTTTGTCATTTATGGGGAAGATCGACATGATCAGTCATGTAGCGATGATGGCATGGAAAGATCAGAAGCGTAAGCTTAGGAGGAGGAGAAACAATGATCGTTGGATCACCCATCCCAAATTCCTGATGGTCGTTAGATCTGAATTAAGATAGGAGGAGCGCGCAGAAGAGGTGAACAGATCTCAGGTGTCAGATTTGAGTGGGAAGATCAACCATCGTCGAATCCAGAAGAAGGAGATGAAGTAGGATTACAAAGTCCCGAAAGTAGGAGGACCGTTGATCCAAGAAGGAAACGTGGCGAAAGATCAAGGCATGACAAAAACTTTGTTTCGAAGTTTCTTAGATCTAGAAATCCAAAAGGAGGAGGTACTCTAACCCCTCAAACTTGCAATTTGTGAAATCGCGATAAACAATCATGATTGTTGGATGCAGACTACACGTGGTGAGAGGTGAGCTTTTCTCTCACTGGAAATTCAAAGGAAGGAGGAGCTCTATCCTTTGAAATTGTGAAACACAAAACCGCGATTCAATTTGAGTCATTGACTCCATTTCATAGTTTCAGTGATCGTGACATGGAGAGTTGAGACGCCTCATCACAGGATTCTTGAAATTGCGAGTCGTGAAAGAGCTTTATGGATAAGTGATTGGTCACACCTATGGGCACATGAAGGAAGGAGCTTGCAAGTTGCAAGGCTCCATTTCATGATCGGGAGTTGGAAGAGTCAGAGTGACTCGCAACAAAATTCATGAAACATGAATTGCATAGCGCCTGTTGGTGTAGCCGGTGGTCATCGCCGGTGGTCACGAAAAGGAAAGGTACTAATTTCTAAGACCTATTTTCGGAGATAGTGACATGGAAATTCGAGATGCCTCACCACAAGATATCCGAAATGTGAAATGCGAAATCACTTTCTAATTAGCCTATGGTCATAGCCAATGGATACATGGGATAAACATGAGATCTTGCAGATGTAATCCAACGGTGTTGGTTATTTGGGAATATGATCAAAGGAATTGTTTCTCTTCATGATTAACTGTTCAGTTATGATTCAATTAGCATAACCGAATCATTGTTCTTGGACGGTTGGCAATTCAGTTGCTAAATATTTTTTTTTCCCTGGGATATTTGAGGTGTAACTGAAGTGGCTGGTGTGCATAAAATGAAATATGCAGTGACTGTCTAAGGTTGGCTGTTCTGACTGAAAAATTAGTTGAACTATAGAAAGGTAAAATTACAGTATGCACAGTGTGAAGAAAAACTCAGAGATGAGGAACAAAAATTGAACAGAAGAGAATAAGTGAAGAGAGAAGAATGTGCATATATCAAAGAGCATGAGAAGAATAGAGAAAGAACAGATAGAAAGAGATAGAAATTCAAGACAAGTCTGAACAGAGCAGAGGAATAGTGAAGTAGAGAAGAATTGCAGAACACTGAAGAAATGGTAAGAATTGATATATCTGTATTGTTGGTTATTCAGTCATTTATTTATAATCAGGGAGGTAGGGTGGTGCTAGGGAGGACTGTGGTCTGATATTCAAGTTGATGCTTGAATATTGGGAGTTGTAGATTCCATCTAGTTGTGGCTAGAAAACAGGGTGGCAGGGTGGTGCTTGGGAAAACATAGACTTTTTTGTATCCAAGTTGGTGCTTGTATAAGTGGAAGTAGGTGCTTCCATCCAGTTGGTGCTGGAACACTCAGGGAGTTGGTGCTTCCTTCTTGTGGGTGCTAGAGAAATCAGAGAGTTGATGCTCTCAACATGTTGGAGCTTGTAAAACAGAGGTAGTAGCGTCACATTGAGTTGGTGCTCAAATATAGATGATGTACAAAACTTAAAAGACTGCCTATCATTTCGAAGAAGAAGAGGTTTGCTCTCTTTATGGGTTTCCTCGTGAAAATCTATCTCTGTTTATATCTTGTGTGTGACTGATGGTCATTATTTATGTTGTCCATATCTTGTATAATATTGATGGTTACTTGGAGAATATTAAAAAAAGGTTTAATAGTCTTAAAATTGTTTAAGCACAGTAACAACTAATTCACCCCCCCCCCTCTCAGTTGTCTTAGTAATTTCAACAGCATATAGGTTAGATTTTCCCCTTCATGCATTTTTTCATTATATGTTTCTTGTTTCATTTTTCCTTAAGATCGAACCCACTGAGCTGGGACATAGAACTTTCTTTGTTTTTTAGAATTGTTGTAATTCATGTGGTAGAGCCTATTGTTCATGGGTTCTCTAGTTATAACCTTGTTCGTAGTATGGCACCCATGTTGAAGTACTTTCATAGGATACAAAGCCTTGTTTAGTCCCACCATGACTTTGCGGTGAAGCCTCATATCTTCTTCTCAATATTTTATTAGCCAATTACCCATGGAGTTTCCAAACATTTGTTGTGTTGAGTTGTACTTAGATTGCATATTGACTTCTCATGATTTTTGGGCCTAGTGATGGATTCATTTTGTTTTTTAATAGCCACTTGTATATGCATTATCAAAAATTCACCATCCTTGCAATACTAGCTTTTGTGACTCGACACCCTTTATCCCTAGAGGGAAATTCCCCTGAGCATCCATATTCTGCATGTGTTTCCTTTCATTGAGCATAGGTATGTTTCCCCATGTGTGGAACTAGTTTACTCACATGCGATGCTTGTTTCCTCCATTGTAACATATCATTTTTTTATTCTTTTTTTGGCTTTATAATTTGAAAAAGACAAAAAAAACAAAAAAAAAACAAAAAACAAAGGGATGGGAATGATTCTCTTTTTTTTATATGTCATATATTTATGTTTTCCTTGAACATAACACAGTATTATAATTCTTTACCTCATTGTTTGGTGTAGTATGACTTTATGAGGCCTTTTTTTCTCATTTTTTGAGCATAATATCCTCTAGTTGGTTATTCTTCCAGTCATATTGAGCATTTGTCAATGCCTCATGTGTCACAAACATATCCTAGTTTATATTCAATGATGCCCAAGTCACATTTTGTGTCTTGTTTCTATTCAAGGGAAGTTAGCCTATGCTAGTCATTCTACAAAAACCTTGACTTTTTAAGTTGGCCTTCCCATGCCAGTCAAGTACTTCTCAGTTTCAAAAGTTTCTTTATATCTCACTCGTGCTTGTATAGAAGGTCTCCTTTGAATTCTTGTTGATGGGTATTCTCTTATCGACTACGAACTAGAGTTGCACCTTGGGCCTATTTACATGATGGATAGGTGACTTTCTACTAAGTAGATTACATTCCATCATTGGTCACTAACTGAGTGGTTTCCATTGTGTTCGACGTTAACAAAAATCATCACACATAGGGATTTGTGTGATACCTTGGTTTCCATTTGACCAAATTGGTGGATTCCTCATCTTTGTTAGTATTCTTCATCATTGGATACTATTTATAGAGTCTATGTTGTGTGTTATTACATTCGGTACATGCCCAAGTCATACCTCCATTCGTTCATTTCAATATTTTCATCTGATTCCTTCCAAATTTTGGGCCTTCTGCTACTCCTCGTGCTATATGATGGAGGATTCCTTAATTCCTTCCTTCTATAAAATCTCTTCTTATTGACTTCAACACATATTACTTTGGGACAGGGATCTAGATTCATTTTTAGTACCTTGGGGCTTGTAGTGATCAATGGCAGGTTCCCTCGGTAATGACAGTGGGATTAAATCAATGTCCCCTAATTGATATATTATATCAATTGTTTGACATTATCTCCTTTATTCACACTTGCTAGATTATACTAGGTACCTTGACACCCATTATCATTATCAGTGGGTTGTCTCACATTTGTTAACAGTATATATCAATGATTGATAATCAAATGGTGTCTCACTGTATTCGACTTCAACAAATCTATTCACATAGTGTAGAGTCATACCATGGTGGGTTATTTTGAAGACATTGGGTGAAGTACGAGCATAATATATTTTGTGCTCCTACCGAACTTGTATTGATTGTACCACCCTCTTTGACATTGGTACTTGCGGAGGATAAATTTGGTCATTCCATTGGTTCCTCCTCTATTTGATTATGAGACATAGCTCCAATGTGTATCCATTTGTGGATATGATGTACATTTTTTCATGGATCCACTGTGTATTTTTATCATGGCCATAATTGATACTTCTATATATTACATGGATCCACTATGTACATTGTTATCACCATCAAAACATTTGCGTGAAATCGATATTTCAAGATTTGGAGGGGTGCTAAATTGGTCAGAAGTCTGATAAATCAAGGGAGGGACTAAATCCAGCACGAGGAGGCTTAATATGGCGGCAAAACAGAGTTGATGGGACCTGATACATCGCAGATAGAGAGTTCTTTGGATTGATGGTCAGGGATCATTTCGGGAGAAGGAATTGTGCGGATGATAATTCATGAAAACTGGCCTAAAACTAAACCATGGTTTTTAGTTGAGACCACGTGATGCCACTAGGTGAATTTTGGGGCGCGAAATGGGTTTCCCCAAACCACTTCCTCGTGCCCCTAAAATCAGAAAAGTATATAAAGAGAAGTTGTCATTTATTTTATTATTTTTTGAAATACTGGAACATTTGAAAGTTGGCGCGACCACCCTAATTTGACTGCGGCTTCATAGTGTGCCATTGCCAGCCAATTTACGCTCATTTCCAGGTATTTTTCATCGCTTCCATGGAACTTATCATAACTTCAGTAGTAGAGAAAGACCCTGTGTTGAATGAAGAAGCCTAAATTGATCAAGATTCATACGTTTTCGACACCGAAATCACCATTTTTCCCATATCTGTGTCCATAAGTAATCTATCTGATAATATAGGGAATCATATACCATTCTTTGAAGCATTCAAAGCTGCTATAGTCCCTTATGTTGTCGAAGTCACTTTCCTTTTTCCCGAATTCATAGGTTTGTGTGTGCAGAGTAGTTTTCATAGGAAGAGAAAGTCCTCATCAATAAACAGGGGTCCAAGGTCCTATGTAGGGTAGAGAGTCTATCAATTCGAGATTCCCTCGGCATACTAGAGTCTTTCTCTGCAGTGTCTGAACCTTTTGAGGAAGAAAAGCTAATTAAGGTCTACAGGGAGTGTCCATCAGAAGTCAAAGATCTATTTTTAAAGACAATTGCCAAACTAGAGCATCTTTCAGAAAGTATGTCTTTGCCAATGAATGTGAGTATAATGGTTATTGAGGTCCAATGGGTCTATTCCCTACTGAGTCAAATTTTGGCTCTAGATAATGGAAAATATGTAGTCGAGGTCATGATGGGTTTCTTGTTGGAATTTTTTCAGTTAGAGTCTAGTTCATCGTTCTGTGTCAGTTTTGATCAATTCATAACTGATAATATCCATAAACAACTAGTGAATTTTCTCTCTCTAAGACATTTCATATATTACACATACTTGTTGAAGATTTTCCTGGAAATAAATAAGAGATAATTTCCTGAAGCAACATTCATATCAATTGAATGTAAGAGGATCACATTGCTCATCTTCATCAACAAAGTCATGTCCATGGTTTACAATTTGATTTTCAACACTAGACTACCAAGAGTCTTGGATGAAATGAGGATCTATTTGCAACCAAATCCAAAAAATAAAGTGGGGGACTGGGTGTTATTCATGCATTCAACAATAATCTGGGTTTATGGTTGTCATGAATACCCTTACCTATTTCCTATTTTTCTGAATCCCATAGTCTTTTCCCTTGAATTCATCAAGAAAAGAATCATATCTAAGATAGAGCATTTCCTGAAATTGCACAAAGCCTCCCACCTCAAACTCCCTTTCATCATTGGACCCTTCATTGTCAAAACTAGATCATGCTTATCTCAGATTCAAGCAAATCTCAAAGAGTTTGGTTTTGCACAGCTACATGGAAGAATATATGATCCACATTAGATCATATCCAAGAGAAGGTTGATGAACAAACATGCCCCTTATGAGCATGAACATGTTGAGGGTTTTGATAAGTTGGTAAATCTAGAAGTCTGTGTTGATATGGAAGCAATATTGCAACCAACTCAAACACAACAAGTGGAGGAAACCCTGCAATAGAGTCAAACACAACAAGCTCCTCAGAAGTTGATATTAAAATTCCCAAAAGTAAGTGTTTACAACAAGAGAAGAAGTTCAAAGGCCATGGGCACTAGTGATCAACAGGCTTCCCCTAAGAAGATGAAGATTACATAGTCCCCACATATAATGGATCTAGAGGAGGAAGAGACTAAAGAACAAGTGAATATGGATATTGTAGAGAGTGGTACCAACACTATAGAAGTTGAGAAGGGAATAAAGGTCCAAATTGAAGGCACCTCAAGAAATTTTAGCAACAAAAAACACATCTTTGATAAGACATCTCGAGCAGCTTATCAATCTAAATAAGATTTGGAAAAACAATATGCTCAGAAAGGAGACATGGCTATGGGTGAGATGAGGGAGTTAGTCCCTGAAGTGGAAAATATTTCTCAGCACAAGTCTTCTATGTTCACAGTAATAGATATAGAGAAGAGGACCTTTTATATAGTAGTTGCAGATGAAGACATGGTATCTGAGATCAAGATAAATTATGATAACATCAGTGCTCCAGAAAAATTCAAATTCCATAGGAATACCAGTGATATGATGTATTCTGATTACTTGGTTCTAATCTTGAAGAATTCAAATCTGTCATCTTATGCAATAAAATTGGAAGGGCAGTTGAGGCAAGAAAAGGCATCCAACAGAGCTTGGTAGACTCAGGTCCAAAGGATGGAATATGAAGGCCCTCAAGGGGTGAAATACTCATTGAATGAGAAAGACAAATTGATTCAAATCTTGAAGAAGAAACTGAAACTGTCTTCCACACAGCATCCACAAACAATAGAACTGGTTTCTCTAGAATAGGAAAAATAAGCATTCCGACAATAAGCATTAGATTACAAGGCTAAGACATTGTAACTAGAACAAGAGAAGGTAAATTGGTCACAAGGACAAACAAAATTGCTGAATAAAGTTGTAGTTGCACCTTTTGTTGCAGAAGTTGGACCAAGCACTGAAGGACTTGTCCAGGCTATGCCACAAGTTAGACTGAAGGTAGGAGAAATCAATGGGTTAAACAAGGACATAGAGCAATTGAAGCAGGAAATGAAAACAAAGGATGAAAGAATGGATCAATTTCAAAAGGAGAATCAAGCCTTGTAGGAAAGGATAGACAAGATGAAAATAAGATTAAGAGGAAAATTATTGTTGCAGGGAGCCAAACACATCATATAGGATTTTATAGCTCTTGAAGCTGGCAAGTTCAGAGTGTATTTAAACTTCATCAATGATAAAGACAACATGGCCATCACAGCCAGAAGAAGTTTCACTATTGTGAATGAGACCTTAGCAAAGAAACCATCAAAGTGGGCCCAAAATGCCATAAACATGCTAAACTCCATCCCTACTGTAGAACTTCCGACCATTGGAGTTAAATATAGAACTACATTGATCATTTTGGCTAGGAGAGTTATTGTGAAACATAACCTGCTGAAATCAATTCAAACCAAGGAAACACAGATGGATCAAAGTGTGCAAGAATTCAAGGATCTGTTTGAAGAATTGTTTATTAAAGACCTCCCACCATTTTGGGATGGAAAAGGAAAATTATATGATCATGAATAATACAACTCTCACCTCACTCAGTGAAAAATGGATCACTCCAAATTTGAAAACCTGGAGGAAAACCTGAAAGGAGCAACCCTAGTTGAACATTTGATTACATATTTTGAGATTTTGAATCAATTCAAAATAGTGAAGATTGGACTACCACTCATGACATATGCATCCTGCATTGACCTGGAGAGCCTAATAAAAGAGATGATGGATTATGATATCTCTTCTGACTTGCAATGGAAGGAGGTAGTACGGCTGGGTAAAACAAAGTGCATTTTTCCAGGGTCCAGTAAATGATTTCCAAGTGTCACTAAAGATGGAAGATCAGACAGAAGAAAAAAGAGGAACAACTGGCAAAGGAAGGAGATGAAGTGTCAGAGGAATCAACAGCTGGATCATAAAATGTTTTCCTTGTTAATTATTCTAATCAGTTCCCATACCAAAACTGTAATTTGTAATTATTGTAATCATTTGTTAGAAGCTGAAATGTTTCATTTCAACTATTGTAATCGGTTTCAAACTGAAGGAACTTGAATTGTATAATTATTAGAGGTTCCAAATGTATTAAGATTGGAAGAAGTGCAAGGGAACGATTTTATCTTCTCGAACTTATTTTGTAATTTTATGAAGCTGAATTTAATACATATGCAAAAGTCTTTGAAATTTCCATGAAAAGATTCTAATGGTGGTGATCTGAGTTTTGACTCCTCTCTTTGTATGTATTTCTTGTATTTCTGATTTCATTTTCACTGTCTTCTGTTTAAATTGGACAGTCAAAGGCCCAAAATTTATCTTGTGATGCTCTCGAATAAAGAAGGTTAAACCATGTTAAGTTCTTCCTAACTAATTCATAATTCATTTATTTAATTCTCTGATGCAGTTATATGTTTTATTTTTCTTCCTACACTCTGCAAATTTACAAATTATAACTCAGAATTATCACCTCATTTATCCTTTATCTTCTGGAGATTTCTACAAACAATTCATTGTTTCCATTCACTTTCAAAATTTTGACTCCATAGCCCTAAGTGTACCTCCCCTTCCTTGCCAGCAAATTTATAAAAAAAAACCCAAAACAACAAAACCTAGCCATTGATTGTCAAAGAAACACCAAGTGACACGAGAGAGCCCTCTCTAAGATGAGCAAGCTAGTACCCAGCTCTAAAGTTGGTTTGTAGGTTACCTATGTCATTTTTTTTATCAGCCGAACAAATTTACAGAGTGCTAAAATGCGTATTCTATGGCCATGGACATCAATTTTGATTTTATTAGTCATGGATATGAAGTGTACTTGATTTGGCATCCATGATAAAACCACAATCAAGCATGGGAATTCCTGACTTGAGAAGATAGAATCTTACTTGTTTCTATTGTAGGTATTGTTCTGAGATTATTCTTCAACTACGCCTACCCAATGGCCCTTCCACAATCTCCTGACTACTTCGTAATGTATTTCGACCATTGATTTCTCTTCTAACCTCACACATTAGGGGGCATCTATTATAGTGTCATTTGATGGAACATATGCTCATTATGACTCATTGGCCTTAGCTACATCCTTTTCCCTACTTGCAGGATCAAAATCCCCCTTTTCCTCCCTAAAAATACTTTCAAAACCCCATTTTTTTTTATGTAAGTGACTATCCTTAAAGAAACTCATGTACATACACACCTTGTTAGTTAGAAACCCATGTACATATTAAATTGGCTCAAAAAATAATAAATCCCAACATTTTGGCTGGAGTTGATGGGTTCCCTAGGTTCCTGAAATATTATATCCCATCCATAACTACTCCAACTATCAAAAGGGAGTATAAATTAGAGCCTCGGGGTGGAGGAAAATTTTTTCAAAGAATTACATCCTTATGATGGAATTTTCATTATAGTCCTACAAGTCCCCTTTTCCCCTTGCTTCTGAGATTGTCCTTTCCCTCTGAAAACTCTTTTTTTTTTCATAATTTGTGTTCTCCCTATATTGTCAGGAACAAATCCATTATTGCATTGGACCCGTTGGAACAAAAAGATTTGGAGGTTGTGCTTGTCATCTATGGAATCAGGTGGAGGAACTTGGAGCTTAGTTTAAGGACTGTGCCGTAGTAGTTACAAGTTGTAACTAACTTATATATTTTTATTAATAAAATGTCTCTCATTCTCTTCCATTTTTATTTGTTGATTCAAGTTTTAATGAGATTTTTTGTCTTCTTTCGAATCTATTATGCAAATTGAAATGATCATGTCTAGTTAGTTAGTAGGTAACTACTTATTTGTAGTTGTTTGTCTGTTTGTATGTAGGAGTTTTTAGAGGATCGTTGTGTAGAATTTCTAGAGATAAATGTCTTGAACAAGATCGACTTCAAATGTAGGATTCTAGGTTTGTTCACTTTTTTATCCTTTTAAAGCTAGTTATTGAAAAGTAGTTATTTTTAATAAACTACCTAATTTTAGTCTGAGAGTGGCCTTTTAGGGTACTACTTTGTTGTGGCATTGAACCATAGCCATAGGAATTAGTTTTATGTAACACCCCCTTGTGCATTTTTCACCAAGAAGAAAGAAATGAAGAAAGTGTTGAGATAGGAGTAGAAGAAAAAAAAAA
>ML792559.1:265008-275675 GCA_009831015.1 Picea engelmannii
CTTCTCTGGAGTTGCTTCAATGTGTCAAAACTTCCCTGTCTCGAATGGTGATTTCCCTTGAATTTAAAGAGGAAATCCCTTCGATACAATTATTACAAAGCATATCTGAATCCTATACTAAATCAGATCTTCTTTCTAAATCAACATAGGATGTCCTATTCTCACGTAACTGAATGCTAATACAGGAGCTGAACGAGGTATTGCTATTACGGCTGGTGTAACAGCTCCTTCTCATCGCTGCTGATGTTGTTTCAGCATCACAATTCACGGGTTGTTTCAGCCACGTGAATTGCGCTCTTGACTGTGTCGGCCTCGACTGCTAACTGTAACGGCTTGTGTTTCAGCATCGTGGCAGTCTCCTCTGTGTTTCAACATCTGCACTTCTGAACTGTGTGACAGCTCCGTGTTTCAGCATCTGCCTCCTCGAACTATGTAGCAGCTTCTGTGTTTCGGCATATGCGACCTCGGACTGTGTAGAAACTCCGTGTTTCAGCATCAGTTAAACAGCGACGTTGGACAGTTCTGTGTTTCAGCACAGGCCTCAAATGCTAATCTGCAGTTATGGACACTTATGCACTTCTAATCAATAGTTAAGTATGAGAGTGATGTAAAATATCATGAAAAACAGATTAAACGTGTAGTAATGAGAAAGGACGTTGTATACCTTGGAATGATCGGATGAAATGATAGTATAAGTCTAAATACAGGTGATCCTGGGTATAATAATGGCAAAAAGTATGGGCAAAAAGGGTACATTGTGTGGTCCTAACAATCTTGTCTTTATCACACTCGTTAAAATGGTTTTTAATAGAGGTCTTTTTGGTGCTATTTTACCCCTGCTTCAAATTGACTAAACTATTTCCGAAAAAGGTACCCCAATGGAGTCTTCTTTTACATTTTTTCAAACTCTCTAAATGTGAAAAACTATGGAGCTTACCTTCTCTGGGCTCATTAAAAATACATTGAAGGGGGTTTCATTGTGTCTTTCTCATCACATTTTCATTTCTGCATCTTTGGCCTAATGCTGGATCCATGTTTCTCTCAAATGAACCTTTGAATCATTCCTTATACGCAAGTCTTGTAGCACTTTCCCTATGTGACCTGACACCTTGACCCATGGAGGATTTTTCCCTGAGTATCCTTTTCCTACACATGTCTCCTTGATCTGAGCATTAGTGTGTTCCTTGTGCCTGGAACTAGTATGTTTGTTTGTGACACTCGTTACTCCTTTCTAACGTAGCATTATTTAATTCTTTTTTCAAGCTCTTAAAAAATTGAAAAAGACAAAAAAATAAAAAAAATACCCAAAAAGAGGGGACGAGAGATATATATTCTTTTTTGGCAGTATAATGAGTCTCCCTTGGACAAATTACATCCTTCCATTTGTTTGTCAAGAATTGGGATCTAGTATGACCTTAGGAAGTTGTTCTCGCTACATAGAGACGTGTTCTCCTCTGTTTGGTTACTCTTCTAAACATATGGAGAGTTTGTGTTGCCTCCTCCATCATGAACTTATGCCAATGTCATGCTACCTAAGTCTAGTCATCTTTCGTGCTTTTGTCCAAGGGAAGTTTCACCCAGACTAAGTCGGCCTATCTGCAGTTTGTCTCTTGACATCATGTCCATCAAGTCCTTGTTCAAAATCAATGAAGTTCTCTGTCTGATCATCAACATCCTCTTGTCTTTTCCCGACGAGCCGTCGAATACCTTTGGGTATTGAATTCATACACTCACATTGTGCTCCTACCCAATTTTGTAAGATCTTAAAGTTGTTGCTCGATCTCTAAAGGCCTCATCTATAGTCATTAGACGTTAATTGGATTATTCAATATGGATACTATACTTGTATATATTGTATTTTGAGATGTAAATTCGTTGTGTATTTCTCGCAGATACACTTTATATAGTTATATGACATGGATTTGTAGTGTATTTTATTGGAAACCATGGTTCATTTCATCTCAATCATGGGTCTGCCCGCCTCGGTGAGATAATTGTTATTTTGCATATGGCACCTCCCGAACTCTGGTCCCGGGCTCACTCGTTACCTACCTTGGAGAAGATTTTGTAATGTATTTCAGCCATCATATGCTCTTCTAACCTCACACATTAGGGGGCATATTTTATAACCCTAAATTTCTCTACACATGTATACCTTGCATTTGGCCCTCTTACTTGCATTTTTGTCCAACCCATCATTAGGTTTCTCTTCTAAAAAAAACATTTTTTGAAGATGTACACGCCCTGCACCACTACTTCCCACATACATATGCTTTCTGCACCACTACAACCCATGTACGTACTCATGTTGCACCACTACAACCCATGTATACTTGCAAAAGTTGCAAGGAATTCATTGAAAGTACGGGCTATTGGGTAGTTTCCCAACTAATCCTTGCCTATAGCCTGTCACCCAACCGAATAACCATCATTTTTCCATATAAAAGGAGGTGTTGGGGTCTCATTCCATATCTAGACATAAGAACAATGAAAATCTGCTCATTTCACATCCCCTCCTTGCCCCATGTAATTGCATCCCTTTTGTGAGAATTTCCCTTGCATTCCCAATTTTCCCTTCTTCCTCTATCAGAAACCCATTCACTTCCCAAGAAGAGATATAAAGGTTGAGAAGAGAAGCCATACAGATGTGCACTTATATCATGGTGAAGAGGAGCTCGGACTAGGTTCGTGGAGAAGTAGTTGAGTTTGGTTGTAAGTGATCATTGTATTATCAATAAAAGAAGTACTTTTCTTATCCCAAATCATGGTGTATCGAATGTTTTCATTTGATTTATGTTTACATTCTAACGTCTAACCCTTATTTTTATATGAATTGCATGATTGCAACTTTCTATTTTTTTGTCTTTGAATGCAGGCCAAGCTTGGGAGGAGGTTTGCAATCAGTGAATATTTTAAGCGCGAAAGGATCATCACCGGACGTGGAGTAGAGGTACAGTTACCCGATCCTTCTCATTTTTATTTTCTTGTATAATTATGGGGTATGTTTGGGGTAGTTAGAGAAGTAGGAGACTTTTATATGGTTGTGACCTGCCTACATTTTGAACCCTAGTGTAGTCTTAAAGGGGTGGTTTTCCCGCTAGCAGTCTAGAATATTTTGAATCCATTTTGAGGCATTAAATGGTGTTTTTTTAGGGTTATAGTGTTTATAAATTATGAAGACCCCCATGAAGGTTTTCTCCACTCCGATACCTTTCCAATGGTGCAAAGCGTGCGTAAATCAGAGTTTGTATGAAAAAGTTATGCCTCCCAAAAGTTGACCTATCGTGTTGGCCACCATGGTACAAGAAGATGCCATGTCAACCCCCATTACTCATGCATGTGGGGCTAGACATGTCAGGAATTTCAATAATATTATAGAATTTCCAAAACCATACCACGATTGAGGGTTGAGGAATTTAAAAACCTACCCCCAAAGGGATATTGGGCTATGTAAAATATTGGGCCACTAAGAGGAGAAGGGGTTCCATTTTATATTATTGTATTTTGTTCCATAGATGAGAAGAGAAAATGGGAGTTGCAAATTAAAGAGAATAACATAGGGGGTTAATTTTTTGTAGTATCCTAACATACCACATGATCTAGGTGGATATCGATGGCCACCCACCTTTTCCGACTGGCCCAAAACAATTTTCTGGCAATTTTGGCAATTTACTATTTTTAGCAGTTTTTAACTTCCGGGGCCAATTTGAGGGCCCAAATGAAGGTTTTTCAAGATAAAAGTTCTCAATGATATCCTATGGCATGATTGAGGCCCGAAAATGAATCTCCTCGATGATACCTTTCCAACGGGCTATCATACGCCTAAAACGGAGATCGTATGAACAATTACGACCCCAGGAAGTTAATGCACTAACTTACCCAAATAGGGCCCACATAACTTTTGGCGCTTCATCTCCTAGGGTTAGGTTTTTGGATGTATAGAGTTTTTGGAATTCTTTTTTATTGTAAAAAGGCCTTTAGAGCCTCATTGTAATGATATTCTTGTGAATGCGAGTAGCCGTCACATCTCTTCTCAGAGATAAGTTGCCACCATTCTAGCGAGTCTTTCACTCTGTATTTTTACAGTCTCTGTACATTTCTTTCATTAATAGAAATCGTGTATTACTGTATCTCTATGTTTATGGTTCCATCTTTGATATATTTTTGTTATATTATTGGATATACACGATATCTCTATGCAATTATTTATTATATCTCCACTCTCATTTCCTGCCGAAAATAATCTGGATCAATGGTATCAGAGCAGGTTGTTGTAGATTGTTTTTTCAGTGCATGTCCCCGACAAGGTCCAAGTATAGAAATTTGGGTCTCGAGCTTGTCTCTATTGAAGACAATCTCTCTCACACACCCAATAAACCCTCAATGGCGGAAGAAAAGAAAAACGACGGAGCAGACGATCCTATCAGTCTGTTGCTTGAGAAAGCTCTCACATGACAGAGGGATGAAATGATGGAGAATTTTTCCCACATCCTTCAATGCCTGTGAATAGAAACAGGCTCATCTTCATCAAGTGGCCACTTTGAAATCACCTCTCCTTTCAAGGTACAATTTAATTTTGATATTCTTGTATTTGAAGGACAGATAGATGCAGAAGTCCTAGACAAATGGTTAAATCTACTAGAAGGTTATTTCTTTGTTCACAATTTTTTCGACAGAGAAAAGATCACCTTCACACTCTTTAAAGCTCTCCCTCATGTCAAACATTGGTGGGAAACTTTCTGGGAGAAAATTTCCACGGAGGAGTCTAGAATATATGGGGTCGAGCCCACTTGGGATTTTTTTGTGGATGCGGTAAAGGAATAGTATTACCCTGTTGGCAACTCTAAGGACCAATACATGAGATGGACCACACTACGGCAAGAGAGGGGCCAAGCAGTTCTGGAGTTCACCAATACCTTCCATACCTTGCGCACTAAGCTAGGTATCAAAGACTCCAAACAACATTTGGTTCTGAAATACCATGGGGATCTACACAGATACATCCAAACTGAAATGGATTTTCTGAAAATCTCATCACTCGGTGTTGCTTATCGATATGTTGTTAAAATTGAGCAAAAATTTAAGCAACAGAACAAACGGGAGTTTGGGTCTACAAATCTGCAACAACCAAATTTTGATAAAGACATTCCTAACAAGAAGTCTCCTAAAAACCCGTCCAAGCCACAAGAAAAGAAGAGTCACAGGCAGACAAAGAAGGACACCGAAAAATGGTGCAATTTCCAAAAATGACCCTAGCACAACACCGATGAATGTCGCTCAAAACAGTCATTGGTGGCCAAGATCAAAGACAAGGAGCCGAACCCTGATTCAAAATTTGATTATGAAAATAATGGTAAAGGATAGATCATTGACGTAGACCCTACTGCTATTGTCGTGACTACATTAATTCAACCAGAAGAACCAATAGATCCTGAAGAGGGGGAGTGCCTTTTTCATTCACAGATGTGGGTGAAGGGGACCCCACTGCATTTTATTATTGATAGCGGAAGCCATAAGAACCTCATCTCAAAAAAGGTCTTCAAACAGTTGGGATTATTGACAACACAACACCCGCAACCATACAACATCGGGTGGCTTCGCCAAGGATGAAATCTCCATGTCAGCCAACAGTGTCGATTATCATACAACATCCAACCCTTCAAGGATGAGGTATTATGTGATGTTGCCCCATTGGATGTCTGTGATGTGCTCTTGGGCCAACCATATATGTGGAAACGCCATGTTGTTTATGAGTCTCGACCCCGTAGTATCATTTTTACTTTGGGGGGTCATATCTACAAAATAACAGAGGTAGTTCTAACTATTGTTCCACCTAAAAAGTGTCACAAGGTAGTATCTCATACTGCAAAATTCAGCTTCTTCACAATCTGTTCAAAAGGAGAACAAATGAACACTGCAACCACTACAGCCTTGCCCCAAGCACCTTCTATCCAATAGAAGCAGGTCGACAAGGCTATAGAAAAGTGAAAAGATTCCTTATGCACACTGTCCTCTCATGTATCTCAACTTGTTGAACAGCCTCAGCCCCAATAGGTTCATGATAGACTTCCACAAACTGAGCAGTGCGACATCTCCAGCAAGGCAAGCAACTCACCGAGATGCAAATTCAGCAAATGCTTTTCCCTCTCCACTGGGAACTCAAAGCAATGGATACCATTGCTTCCTAAGGAGGGAGGATTGATCCAGGAGGATATCGGTGGCCACCCACCTTTTCCTACTGGCCCAAAATAGTTTTCTGACAATTTTGGCAATTTACTATTTTTAGCAGTTTTTAACTTCCGGGGCGAATTTGAGGGCCCAAATGAAGGTTTTTCGAGATCGAGATTCTCAATCATAGCCTATGGCATGATTGAGGCCACAAAATGAATTTCCTTGATGATACCATTCCAACGGGCTATCATACGCCTAAAATGGAGATAATATGCAAAAGTTACAACCCCAGGAAGTTAATGCACTAACTTACCCAAACGGGGCCCACATGACTTTTGGCGCTTCATCTCCTAGGGTTAGGTTTTTGGATGTCTAGAGTTTTTGGAATTCCTATTTATTGTAAAAATTCCTTCAGATCCTTATTGTAATGATCTTCTTGCGAATGTGAGTAGTCGTCACATCTCTTCTCAGAGATAAGATGCCACCATTCTAGCGAGTCTTTCACTCTGTATTTTTACAGTCTCTGTACATTTATTTCATTAATAGAAATCATGTATTACTGTATATCTGTGTTTACGGTTGCATCTCTGATATATTTCTGTTATATTATTGGTTATATGCAATATCTCTGTGCAATTCTTTATTATATCTCTGCTCTCATTTCCTGCCGAAAATAATCCGGATCACCACCGGTCTCGGGTAACTCCCTAGAGAGTGACTTCTCCTTTGTACTTGCATTTTTTCCATACCAAAGAAGAGAGAGCATAGAAACCTCACATTCAAGATAGGTTTTCTCCCATAAGGGTTTCCCGGAGAAAATATTTGTGTTATATTGTGGATGGTGTGTGATTGTAGTTTATTTTTTTCTATTTTCCACATTTGTATATTTCATGCATAAGAAGAAAATCAGTAAGTAAATATTCTAGAATATGAAGGAATTTAACCTTCATAGTGTATATTTCAGTTTAATTTATCATATTTTTGTGAAGAACTATTCTAGTGGAATATCCAAGACAATTTAAAAATCATCTTCCTACTATTTGGAGATTTAAATATTATATATTTAATTCTAGGGATCAAATGAAGATTCCCCATGATTGAGAAACAAGACAAAAAAAAAATCTAAGTCAATCAAAAAACGAGAAAAGAAGAGAACCCAAATCTGAGTCCTTCACTCTGCAGCATGGTTGCGTAGCTCTATGTCTACTTCCTCCTTAGGTCTCCTCCTAGGTTTTGGATGATCATCCTACAACATAAATGGGTGTTCCTTGGTTCCCTCCTGACTAGTGGTGACCTATGGTTGACTCTACAATGGACCTTGCTCTCCCACTCGCCTTTCCTAGAAATGAACCCCAAATTGAGATTTATAGAATAACTATAATTCAAATGACAGGTAGGGTGGCTCTATTTTCCTCATATTGTTGAGCCACTGCCTGAGCCACCATAGCCTTCGTTAACTAATAACTTTCTTCTAGATGGAAATATTTGGTTTCTTGGGTTTGGGATTGGCTTGGGTATGTAACCTAGTCTTGGGCTTTGACCATAATTTATTCCTTTGATATTTCCCTTTTCTTTCTTGAGAACTACCCATTTCAATGTGGTCGTGGATCTATTTTCCAATTATGAGTAGAGGATGTTGAATATTTTTCTCACCTCTCGAGTGTCTCTCCCTACTTTGGTTTACACTAATGATCCTAATTGAATATACAACTCCTCCTCCCCTCTCTTATACCTGGGTCTTCCATGATCACCTTTCAGGTCACATCCCTTCATTGTGTCTTTACTTCGGATAGATTTAATCCCCTTGTTGGCCCTTGGTTATGGATTAAGGAAGAAAGAAAATAAAAAGGAAGTGAAAAGACGAAGTACGAATTGCGTGGAAGTCACATTGACTGAGAATGGGTCAAAGTGGTCAAAGAATAAGAAAATAAGGAGTGAAGTAAGAAAAATAAAGTCGTTGAATGAGAAGTTTGAGGAAGACATATAAGTAAGGAAGATGGATCATGGACCAACGGATTCTTTGGAGCACCTTGCAGGAAAGAAGCAAAGACACGTTGGCGAAGCCCTGAAAACATGGTTCAAAGTTGACCTAGGTTTTTAGACACCTAGGGTTTTGGAAATTAGGGTTTGGACACCTAGGTTTCGGCCTAAGGTTTTCCAAGAGCCATGTAATGTATAAATAGAGGTCGAGAAGAGTTGATATGGTTGGTTAATGTTTTTTTCATTGTTGTTGTTGTTGATTGACGGTTGTGGGACGAGAGAGATGTATTGTGTGTGACAACATTCTTATATTATAATATCTTCATCTAGGTGCGAAGATCAACCCTGCAGCTGGGTGTGCAGGGAGGGGAGATACAGAAGAGAGGAAGAGAGAGAGATCTGGAATCTAAGTTGTTGGAAATGTTTAACAGGTAGCATATGCTTGTCATTGATGGCAAGTACAACAATGAAGATGGCATGTGTACAGGAAGAATGTACAAAGGATTGTTGGCATGTGTACAGGAAAACAGAAGACAAAGTTCAGAGAGGTGAATGATCGCGCGCAGACGTTGGAATCCTTTAAGGATTCGAGGAGAATAAGCTCAGGAAGAATAGCGTTCTTATACGTGCAAGAAGCATAGGAAAGAGAATGAGAGCCATTATATCTCACTCGGAAATCCCGATAGTTGTTGGATCGGGAGAAGCTGCGCAGATGTTAAGCACAGGAGTTGGCGTGCATAAGAAGTGATCTGCCTCGTCAGATTGGAAGCGGATACCCGACAGCTGTCAGATCTGGAAAAGATGCGAGGGAGATAAACCATCGGAGAATCAGGGATCGGGACTTTGAAATGTCCAATTCATTCGACAACGAAAATCTCGAAATCGCGATATGCAATTTCGCGATGTAATCACAGTCGTTGGATAAGAAGCGTTTTGGATTGTTGATCACAGCCCGTATCGGAGAATCGAGAATCAGGGTTTCGCGACTCCCGTGAACAAGTGCATCAGAAACCCCAAAATCGCGAAATGATATTTCCCGATATGAAAGATAGTGTGTGGGCCACCTCGAAAGATCAGAGTCGTCCATATGGAAGGACATGTGGCAAAGGATCAGGTGCCGTCGGGAAATCGGAGATCCCGGTGACAAGGGATTTGTGCATTGTGAAATAGCAATGAAAGAAATCCCGATTGAATCTGGACTGTCAAATCCAGAAAGGATTAGAATCGTTGATTGCATCTCGTATCAGAATTTCAGGGATCGCGAATTCAAAAAGGAAAGAACACACTGCAATAGAAACCCCGAAATCGTGAAATGCGATATTGCGATTCAATCGCAACCGTTGAGTCAAGATCGCATCTAGACCATTGATTTGCTTCAACGGAGAATCGTGGATTCCATAGGCATGTGCATGGTGACATCGAAAATGCCGAAACCCTGATAAAAGGTTTGACCCAGGTCATGTGTTGACGGTCATATGGCCCAAGGCCTATAGCCAGTAGGGCTAACGCGTGGAGAGGAGCGTCGGGATTTGGATGATCGGGAATTATGCAGGTGTATGCATTGATGCATCACAAACCCCGTAGCCCCGATGGGGTAAGGTTGTGGTCACGGGTAATGGTCACATGGACCAGGGCTCAGCCAGGAGGGCTGAAGCGCATCGCGAATCGGGAAATCGCGAATCCTGTGGACATAAACATTTTGTCATCGCAAGTGCTGAAACTTCGATGGAGTGATAAGACCAAGGTCACATGGACCATTGTGTATCCGTAAGGGGTTAGCGTATGGAATGCCGAAACCCGATTCAAAAAAAAAAGGGGGCGCGCATAGGTTTAATTCAAATTTCAAAAAAAGGGGCCCGATTTCCTCCGAGCAATAAATATGGGACCTGATGAGCGTTGAACGGGTCCTGGACCAATGGGCTTAAGAAGGGGTTGATGCTCTTCCTACAAAAGTGTGGCAGAGGCAAAGGAGGATGGTGATAGGTTGCAAAGGTCCCTTTTGGAGGATGTGGAGGCCATTTTCTGACAGTAGGGATATCTACTGGTGGGTGAGGTCATTTGTGAAGGCCACATAGAAGATTTGAGGAAAGAGGAACTTCCTTGTGGCAGTCGGGCGGAAAAACTACATTGACAGAGAGTTCTCAGCTGTGGGTTCAGCAACCATGAGAGCAGAGGCATCATCTCCAGGTTTATTGACTTGTTTAATGTGTGTCTTTTGTAACTGCCTGATAGTCTGTAGATCTGTGTTTACTCTTGAGATAATTTCAGTTGCTGTCATAACCACTAGATGAAACTACCTGATCCAGTATGAAAACTAATGAAACGTGATCAACAGTGAGTATGAGGGTTAAACCCTTTAGTAGTAGCAATATACCAGTAGAAACTGGTTCTATCTTCAGGGGGTTGAAGCTCCCTTCCAGGAAAGGCTGGTAAACGAGAGAAGGTTGTAGCCTTCTGCAGGTAGAAGCCTGCGTACTAGTATGAGTCTACACTAGTACATTGTTGTAGAATGTTTT
>ML792559.1:283366-306851 GCA_009831015.1 Picea engelmannii
AAACCTCTACCCAGGGAAGCGTTCGAATATCTCCGACAAAAACTGGGAGTAGTCTCTTCCATGCAGAGGATCAGGTCTAATTAAGTACATAAATCTCCATTGGTTGTAAGGTGTTAATGAGCATCTCTAAATGCTCTTGCTAAGGGGGAGCATTGATCATATGCAAAAGGTTATTCAACAGATACAACATGGTTTCAGGGGGAGCATGGCATTGTCCACTCTTTTCCATTGATGTCAAAGGGGGAGGAAAAAGACAAGAGGAAGAGTATTGCCATCAATGACAAAGGGGGAGATTGTTGGAAATGTTTAACAGGTAGCATATGCTTGTCATTGATGGCAAGTACAACAATGAAGATGGCATGTGTACAGGAAGAATGTACAAAGGATTGTTGGCATGTGTACAGGAAAATAGAAGACAAAGTTCAGAGAGGTGAATGATCGCACGCAGACGTCGGAATCCTTTAAGGATTCGAGGAGAATAAGCTCAGGAAGAATAGTGTTCTTATACGTGCAAGAAGCACAGGAAAGAGAACGAGAGCCATCAGATCTCACTCGGAAATCTTGACAGCTGTTGGATTGGGAGAAGCTGCGCAGATGTTAAGCGCAGGAGTTGGTGTGCAGAAGAAGTGATCTGCCTCGTTAGATTGGAAGTGGATACCCGACAGCCGTCAGATCTGCAAAAGATGCGAGGGAGATAAACCATCGGAGAATCGGGGATCGGGACTTTGAAATTCCCAATTCATTTGACAACGAAAATCCCAAAATCGTGATATGAGATTTTGTGATGTAATCACAGCCGTTGGATAAGAAGCGTTCTGGACTGTTGATCACAACCCGTATTGGAGAATCGAGAATCGGGGTTTCGTGACTCCCGTGAACAAGTGCATCAGAAACCCCGAAATCGCGAAATGTGATTTCCCGATACGAAAGATAGTGTGGGCCACCTCAAAAGATCAGAGTCGTCCATCTGGAAGGACATGTGGCAAAGGATTGGGCACCATCGGGAAATTGGAGATGCCGGTGACAAGGGATTTGTGCATTGTGAAATAGCAATGAAAGAAATCTTGATTGAATCTAGATCGTCAAATCCAGAAAGGATCAGGATCGTTGATTGCAGCTCGTATCGGAATTTCGGGGATCGCGAATTCAAAAAGGCAAGAGCACACTGCAACAGAAACCCCGAAATCGCGAAACGCGATATTGCGATTCAATCGCAACCGTTGATTCAAGATTGCATCTGGACCGTTGATTTCCTTCAACGGAGAATCGGGGATTCCGTAGGCATGTTCATGGTGAAATCGAAAATGTCGAAACCCTGATAAAAGGTTTGACCGAGGTCATATGTTGACGGTCATATGGCCCAAGGCCTATAGCCAGCAGGGCTAATGCGTGGAGAGGAGCGTCGGGATTTGGACGATCGGGAATCATGCAGGTGTATGCATTGATGCATCACAAACCCCGTAGCCCTGATGGGGTAAGGTTGTGGTCACGGGTAATGGTCACATGGACCAAGGCTTAGCCAGGAGGGCTGAAGCGCATCGCGAATCGGGAAATCGCGAATCCCGTGGACATAAACATTTTGTCATCGCAAGTGCCGAAACTCCGATGGAGTGATAAGACCAAGGTCACATGGACCATTGTGTAGCCGGAAGGGGTTAGCGTATGGAATGTCGAAACCCGATTCAAAAAAAAAAGGGGGCGTGCATAGGTTTAATTCAAATTTCAAAAAAAAGGGCCTAATTTCCTCCGAGCAATAAATATGGGACCCGATGAGCGTTGAACGGGTCTTGGACCAATGGGCTTAAGAAGGGGTCGATGCTCTTCCTACAAAAGTGTGGCAGAGGCAAAGGACGACGGTGATAGGTTGCAGAGGTCCTGTTTGGAGGATGTGGAGGCGATTTTCTGACAGTAGGGATATCTACTGGTGGGTGAGGTCATTTGTGAAGGCCGCATAGAAGATTTGAGGAAAGAGGAACCTCCTTGTGGCAGTCGGGCGGTAGAACTACATTGACAGAGAGTTCTCAGCTGTGGGTTCAGCAACCACGAGAGCAGAGGCATCATCTCCAGGTTTATTGACTTGTTTAATGTGTGTCTTTTGTAACTGCCTGGCATTCTGTAGATCTGTGTTTACTGTTGAGATAATTTCAGTTGCTATCATAACCACTAGCTGAAACTGCCTGATCCAGTATGAAAACTAATGAAATGTGATCAGCAGTGAGTATGAGGGTTAAACCCTTTAGTAGTAGCAATCTACCAGTAGAAACTGGTGCTATCTTCAGGGGGTTGAAGCTCCCTTCCAGGAAAGGCTGGTAAACGAGAGAAGGTTGTAGCCTTCTACAGGTAGAAGCCTGCGTACTAGTATGAGTCTGCACTAGTACATTGTTGTAGAATGTTTTCTTAATAATAATCATTGAAGACAGAGACAACAACAGCGGTGGTTTTCTCCCGATTTGGGTTTCCACCTTAAATCCTGGTGTTCATGTGTCCTATTCATCTGTGTTAGTTTATTTTGTTATTACTGCACTAAATTACTGCTTAATAGACATTTGATGAATGAAGAAATTGATAATAAGATCTCTGGATGCACTACTGTTTTCATAAGAATATACAACAACTGGTCTCTATAAAGTAGACTGAGATTTTCAGTGAAAGAAAAGTGAAAAATCGATTGATAGCTCAAAATACTGATTCACCCCCCCCCCGCCCTCTCAGTATTTCTCAACATAAGTGCACAGATAGAATTGTATGTTTTCACATAATATATCAAGAAACACAGTTCTGTGGATGTATCCCGAGAGAGAGGGTAAACCATGTATATCTTGTTTTCCTCTTTGGTTGATGTTTTGGTCTTTTCTTTTTGTTACTCTGTTATTGCATTATTGTTCTAGATCTGAGATATAACTGTGCGAAGTAAGTTTAAGTTGGTACATAATATCTAGTTGTTGTGTGTTATTGTTCTGGATCCACTTTGCATTTCTTCTGGTTGTAGACACCTATGTCATGTAACCCCCTATTGCTACTTTGGGTGAGACTTCATCTAATTCGCAAGTGTTACCGAAAGGAATGATAGTTAGGGTTTTGTTGGTGTGTTGTTGAAACGTTGAACCCTGGGTCTGCTCCTGTGCCAACAAATGGTTCCGTTGTCAGGACCAAGATATTCTTGAGGGAATTTCAAGGTGGTTTCCATCGAAGACAGAGATTTAGAAGTGGATAGAAGAACAAGAGAGAGACTTCGTTGAAGCCTAGAACAAGAACCCTAGCCTTAGTACAGAGGATTGGTTGGGAAGGTATATATTTATTGATATGCACGATATTTTCTTTGGAGGAATTCATAAGGAGCTATACGAGTGGTTAGCTAGATTAGTAGATACCCAATTTGAAATCAGATCTAGACCACTTGTGGTTTGGATGACGACGCTGATCAAGAAGTTCAAGAGAGTTGATAACGCTGTGTCAGGAGCAATAGATCACTGGTTTAATAGCACTATTGGAGGGTACATCATTGAGTTTTCTATTGACAGAGTAGAGTCGTATAGCCAAGCAGAGAGATATTTCTTTAAGGGACCTAGAGGAAACTTTTTACACTTTTTGATGTTGAAGATCAAGATGCTATTGCATGAGAATAACATATTGAAGATACAATAATCGATCGGATAGAAAAGATAATGTTCAAGAACTCAGACAGTGACAACGACATAGAGGTTGGACACACGTGCAATGGGAGATAATTTAAAGAAGTCCCTCTGGTGAACTTGTTTGAGAAGAATCATGAGCCACTAGCATAGGATGAAGGGTTCTAAAGTAGATAAGAAGAAGAGTTATTGAACGAGGAATATTCAGAATCTTCTAGGGTAGAGGAAGGGAAGAATGAAGAACCTCGCCAAGAAGAATCAGAGACTTCAGGAACTGCACCAACCATCGAAGTAAGTACTATTACTCCTCATGTTGTTTTAGTATTGTTAAGTAACCCGAGTATCTAAAGTTATCAGAGCACTTAGAGCACGGTTACCATCAGTTCAGTGCATACTCAGTCAAGAAATCTAGGAAGATCTATGGAAGATGAGATGATTTTACCCACCTTTAGGGGAGATGGACCTGAATATCCTAATCAACATTGGTTCTTATGCGAAGCTATATGGAGTATTAAGAATGTCAATGACAAAGTTGTTAAGAGAGATCAGTTTAGTACTACCCTAAGGGACCGCGCACTGAGCTAGTACATGAAATTTGTCCAAGGAGTTGCACAACCTAAACTGTTGAATGTCATTAATATTGCGTTGATTTCTAAATTCAAGAAACCCAAGTCGAAGTTGCAGTGCATTACAAAACTGAAAGAAATCAAGTAGAGAGTAGCTGAACCTATTTGGGAGTTTGATCAGAGGTTTAATACCTTGACATGCCATTTGATTTTTCAGATCCCAGACGAATAGAATAAATAATGCTTCATTGTTTCCCTCTTTCCATGCATCAAAGTCCCTCAGATGCATCAGAATATCGCTTCGTAGGATCAGGCACTGGAGATCACCATGACACTAGAATCAACCCCTATGGGAGAATCCATCTCAGGGATGAGTCAAATTTTGAGTCAACTAATTATCTTATCTCTGTAGGTTGAATATATGAAGAAAGAAAAGGGAAAAGATAAAAGATAAGACATTTGGTGCATCAGATGCAAATCAGAGGGCCATGACAAGGAGCATTGTCCCCTGTTTAATGAGTACATAACCTCTGGAGCTCTGAGCCCTTTGAATTAGGTTACCCTACCCTAGTGTGAAGTATACAGGAATAGGCATCGCCTTGGTGATAGTTATTACATGAAAAAATATGTCCAGACAGCTACAAACCTTTACAGCACATTCTGTAAATTTGCGGGGCATGATGAGAAGGACTGTAGGGCTTATGATCTCTTGCATGAAAGGTCAAGAGATACATATAGGATTCAAGGAGAGATGCAACAGGAGGGAAATGATATGCAGTTTAATTCCCTAGGAAGAGGAAACTTCAACCCCCATGGTGGATTCAGAGGAAGAGGATTCAAAGGAGGCATGGGTCGAGGTTGAGGTCATATCATTTGTTATAACTATGACCAACTAGGTCACTTGGAAAGGGACTATCAAAACCCTTGTACCACTTGCAACTACTGCAACTCATTCGAACATGTGATCGAACATTTCCCACCATTGTTGGCTAAACTCTAGGAGAGACGAGGAAGCAACCAAAAATTATAATTAATATCAGTAGAACCTCGTGGAGAGGATCCCAGAGTCATTGTCATCATGAGAGGAAGTGTTGTTACAGGAGAATACAGGGTGACTCCAGAAAAGACTATAGAGGGATCAGGGGTCAGAAGAGATGTAGAGAAGACTCAGTTGTTCAATCCAAGGAATGAGAAATAGACATTTGAGGAGGCTAGAAGGGAATTTGGAGGAGAATGGGCTTCTTCATCTAAGTCATAACCAGAAGTGAGAGAATGTGGGATGCCTCTGGCATTCGATCAATCAACTGCACCGGAAGAATAAAAAGAGGTAAGCAAGCTTGTAGGTTTCTTATATACATTTATTGACTTAATTAAATATGAAAGAGCCATACAATAAATACAAAACCTCATAAGACAGTATGAGATATGAAGAGTGGAACCTATGCTGAGTAGCGTTGTGAACCAAGTATCAAGGAAGAGGATAAAAACTTAGGAACTACACCTTAATGTTTAGATTGGAGACTATGATATAGATTATGTGGTCCTCGACTTGGGATCAGAGGTCAACATTATGACCAAGAAAACTAGGGCACTGATGGGAAATTCGAAGTTGATTTACTCCCCTATCAGGCTTAGGATGGCTAATCAGCAGATGATGATCCCTTTTGGAAGACTGGATCATATCCATGTGGACATCGATGGGGTAAGGACGTTTGTAGACTTTGAAGTCATCAATATTGTGGATGAGAGTTGTCCTTATCCTACGTTGTTAGGAATTGATTGGGATTTTAACAATTCTACTATTGTTGACTTAAAGAAGAGGAGAATGAAATTTGAGGGCAATGGCCTTAGGTTCATTGCACCTCTGGACCCTAACGAAGGTCATAGATACACATAACCCATTAGAGAAGAAGACTGCGCATATGAAATAGAAAATATTTACAAATTGACAGCAAGACATCAGGATTACATTAATCCTACAACAGATGGGGAACTTGAGCTGGTGAAGTGAAAGTGCATTCTCAATAGATTCAAAAGAATCTTTGGAGAACTAGCAAAACAATATGTATGAAGTTTCTGCACAGAGGTGTGCCAGATTGACCAGGGAAGTTCATTGGATTGGCACCGAAGTAAGTAGTCTGCCCACATTTGATGGGTTAAATCATTTAGAAAATTTATTATTGGAGTTTGAAGAAATTGTACCAATAAAATAGAGGTTGTTAGCACTGAATGAAGCCTTGAAAGCAATGCCATAAATATGGTGGGGAACACACAAGAAGAACATCACAGAGTGGGTGAAATGTCACACTTTGATGACAATGATCTTTTTAGACCAAGTCGAAGGGTGCAAAGTTTGATACATAGGTCAAAGTTGTCTGAAGGACCATGTGAAAAGTTGTGAGGATGCCTGGAGTAGCATTCCTCAAGAAAAGTTGGTGCACAAGTTCATTAACACGTTGGATACAACACCTATCAATTGGTATCTACAAGAAGAACTGCGCCTCACCACTTCAGATTGGTACGGTATGACTTAGAACTTTGTAGATACATTTTTATTTGAGAGTCAGTATCCCACAGTAGATCAATCTCTGCAAGTTGTAAGATAAAAAGTCTTTGAGGAAGTACCTAACCTTCCTTTGGATCAATAAGAGGATGAATGGGCTGCACCTCTTTAGAAACTGCAAAGTTGTTACAATATCAATGTTGATGAAGACAATGATCCTAGGAATGTGAACATCACAGAAACATAAGGAAAAAGAGACATAGGAGGACCAGGATTCGAACTACCTTTCATTGGACAACCAATCAAAATAAAGAAAGTTAACATTGGAATAGAGCAAGCACCTAAGATCGCAAACATTGGAGATTATTGGGATGATGCCACTATTGACAATATCACATAACTACTGCATGAATATCAGGACTTGTTTCCAACCAAGTTCACGGACATGAAGGGCATTAAAGGGCCCATGGGAGAAATGAAGATCCCCTTAAAACCAGATGCAAGGCCAGTCAAGCAGAGACCCTACAGATTGAATCCCAAGTATAAGCAGAAAATCAAAATTGAATTAGATAGAATGTTGGAAGCATGAATCATAGAACCTGTTGAAGAGTCAGAATGGATTAGCCCTATGGTGGTCCAAGATAAGAAGACATGAGAGATCAAAATCTATGTAGACTTGAGGAAACTGAATGATGCATCCTTACATGATCCATTTCCTACACCATTTACTGATGAAGTCTTAGACAATGTGGGAGGACATGAAGTTTACTCCTTCACGGATGGATTTTTAGGTTATCACCAGATCAAGATTTATAAGGAAGATTTCCATAAGACCACATTTGCAACAAAATGGGGTTCTTTCTAGTACACAGTGTTACCTTTCAGATTGAAGAATGCACCAACCATTTTTTTCAGGGTGGTGGTCGAAGCATTCAAGGAATTTTTACATAATTTTTTGGAAGCATATTTTGATGATTGGACTGTTTTTAACTTATTGAAAAATCATATTGAATGATTAAGACTAATGTTGGATAAGTGCAAGCAATGCTAGATTTCCCTGAACCTGAAGAAGTGTATCTTCTTTTCACCCTTTGGAGTGTTTCTAGGCCATATTGTGTGTAAGCAGGGGTTGTTGGTAGATCCTTCCAAGATTTCCATCATTGTTGATCTACCTCCTCCTACTTCGGTTAGATAGTTGCACACTGCACTGGGACATACTAGATAATATAGAAAGTTCATCAAGGGATATGCACACATAACAACACCCATGGAAAATATTTTAAAGAAATATTGTCAGTTTCAATGGTCAGAGGAATGTCAGCAGAGCTTCAACACACTGAAATAGAAAATGGTTACTGCACCTATTCTAGTTTTTCCAGATTGGAGTAAGGAATTTCATGTGCATGTTGATGCCTCATCTATTTCACTAGGAGCAGTGTTAGCACAACCAGGAACAAGAGATATTTACCATACATTAGCCTTTTCTAGTAGGAATCTCTCTACAATTGAGATAAATTACACTACCATTGAGAGAGAAGGTTTAGCCATGGTGTACATGGTGCAGAAGTTTCAACACTACTTGTTGGGTGGACAATTTAATATGTTCATTGATCACACTGCATTGAAATACATAGTCAAGAAGCCAGCATTAGGGGGAAGAATATGCAGATGGCTACTATTATTCCAAGAATATGATTTTGAGATTGTGGTCAAGCCAGGGAGAATGAACAAGGGACCTGACCACTTGTCCAAGTTAGAACATGGAGAGGAACCTACTAGTTTGGAGGATACACTACCATATGCACAGCTGCTATCCATCATAAGATTTGATGATCATTTCATCGATATAGTCAATTTCCCATCTACAGGATTGTCACCTCACGAATATAAAATTATCCAGAAGAAACAACTAGTAGTTCACGCTGCAGATTTTTCACTTATAGCCGGACAACTATATAATATGGGACCTGATGAGATATTGAGGAGATGTCTTATGGAGGTAGAAAGACCACTGATTTTGGTAGAAGCACATGAAGGCATCGTAGGATGACATTATGCAGGGAAAGCAACAATGTAGAATATTCTTTGAGATGGCCTCTGGTGGCCTACCTTACATAAGGATGCTCAGGAATACTACAAAGATTGTGATGTATTCCAAAGGGTAGGGAATCCTTCTACAAGAGATGAGTTTCCTTTAGCACCTCATCTAAGCTTACAGGCATTTGAAAAATGGGCTATTGATTTCGTGGGACCTATCAACCCACAAGAGAAGCGCACAGGAGCTCGATACATCATCACTGCAACATAGTATTTGACCAGATGGGTAGAAGCAAGACTAGTTAAGCACTGTAGTGCAAATACAATTTAGTGATTCATATTTGATTGTATCATAACTAGGTTTGGATGCCCAAAGATACTTATGAGCGATTAAGGTACCCATTTTATCAATAAGACTATTGATGCCTTGACTCAAGAATTTGCAGTCCACCACTAGAAGAGCACCCCATACCATCCATAAGAGAATGTGATAGTCGAAGCATTTAATAATATCTTGGAGACCGTGTTGATGAAGATTTACAGTGTAAACAAGGATGATTGGGATTTAAGAGTACTAGCAGTATTATGGGCCTATCAAACCACTTGCAAGAAGTTGAAAATGTAGACTCGAATATTTGGTTTCTAGTCTAAGAATTGCAACATTCATAGATATGGATGACACTGGTGTTGTTCAAAATAAGCTCGCACATTTGGTAGATATAGAGGAAGACAATGTTTTTGCAGGATATCATCAGCAAGTACCAAAGTACCTAGAAAATTCCTATCACGACAAACACATCAAGAGGAAAGCATTCAAGCAAGGAGATCTAGTATTGGTAGATGACAACAAGTTCATGAAGCATCTAGGGAAGTTCAGGACACATTGGCTTGGGCCATATGAGGTTGCCTATGTTACAGAAGGAGGAGTTGCACAATTAAAGACCCTGAATGGAGAATGGAAAGAACGTTTGGTAAATGGGAGCTGGTTGAAATTGTACTATGAAACCAACTGCCCCAAAGCTATCAATAAAATCATAGAAAAGAAGGGTCTAGGTACTAGGTGTAGTTGAAACTAGGTACCAGACAAAGAAAAAAAAGTTTGCACAAGGAAGGGAGGGACAGAGAAGAAAACACAGGCTGCTCCGTGCAGTCTGGAGTCGAAGTGAAACATAAGTTTCAGTCTTGCAGTGCTTTGGGATGAGTCACAAGTGAGTGTTGGAGGCCTGTTGGCCCTTGGTTATGGATTAAGGAAGAAAGAAAAGAAAAATGAAGCAAAAAGATGAAGTACGAACTATGCGGAAGGCACATTGACTGAGAATGGGTCAAAGTCGTCAAAGAAGCAGAAAAGAAGGAGAGAAGTAAGAGAAAGAAATTCATTGAACATGAAGATCGAGGAAGATGGATTGTGGACAACGTAGCAAGTGGAAAAAGCCACCAATGGATGCTTTGGAGCACCTCATGGGAAAGAAGGAAAGACAGGTTGGCGAAGCCCTGAAAACATGGGTCAAAGTTGACCTAAGGTTTTAGGCACCTAGGGTTTTGGAAATTAGCGTTTGGACACCTAGGTTTCAGCCTAAGGTTTTCCAAGAGCCATGTAATGTATAAATATAGGTCGAGAAGAGTTGATATGGTTGGTTAATGTTTTGTTCATTATTGTTGTTGTTGAGTGACGATTGTGGTGCGAGAGAGAAGTGTTGTGTGTGAGAGAATTCGTGTATTGTAATATCTTTAGCTGGGTGTGAAGATCAACCCTATAGCTGGGTGCACAGGGAGGGGAGATAGAGAAGAGAGGAAGAGAGAGAGAGATCTGCAAGCTAAGTGTGCAGATAGAACTGTATGTTTTCACATAATATATCAAGAAACAAAATTCTCTGGACGTAGCCCGAGGGAGAGGGTGAACCACGTATATCTTGTTGTCCTCTGTGGTTGATGTTGTGGTATTTTCTTTCTTTTACTTTGTTATTGCATTATTGTGCTAGATCTGAGATATAAATGTATGAAGTAGGTTTAAGTTGGTACATAATATCTAGTTGTTGTTTGTTATTGTTCTGGATGCACTTTGCATTTCTTTTGGTTGTAGACACCTATGTCTTGCAACCCCCTATATCTACATCGATTGAGACTTCATCTTCTTTTCAGGTGTTTCCGAAAGGGCCGATAGTTAGGGTTTTATTGGTGCATTGTTTAAATGTTGAACCCTGGGTATGCCCCTATGTCAACACACCCTATGTTGCAACCTAATCTCTATAGTTTCCCCCATAGAAATTTAAGTTTGTCGTAGGATTTATTTCAAAAGGAGAATCCATTTAGACTTACTTTATGATTTTCCCACCTTATAATAACCTAAACATAGAGGAATGAGTGACCCAGGGTGGCTTATCATCCATGATAAAAATTCCTCTAGGCTTCCCACAACCACCGCCACTTTCTCAAGTACCTACCTTCTACAACTCAAACATACATTCTCAATTTGGAAATTTCCCTATTCAAACTGCTCAAATACTTCCATTCAATGTGGGGCCTCAACATCATCCTCTATTCCCATCATCTCCTCCTCTTCTTTTCATGAGTAACTAACCTTTTTCTTCCCCCATGATCCCATTTCCTTCCTTGCATGTTCATTATCCCATCTGTACTGAAAAGGTATGCCTTGAACATATTCTCATATGAATGTAGCATCATTCCATATGCATACTCAATCTATTGTACCTACATTACCTATTATAAAATATTCCTCATCTAACTTTCATCATTTCAAATCTTCCACCATCTATTTCAGCTAGCATCCAGTTGTGTGTCGATCAATGAACAAGTGTGAGAGGGATATGATGATTAATTCGATGCATGGGTGGTTGGAATCCCTACATGGGAGTCATCGATCCCTATAGATGTCACCTCATCAAGGAAATAGTTTTCACGCATGGTTACATGTGTTATGTTTCACCTGGGTTCCCCTAGGCCCACCCCCATCCATCGCCACCATTTTTCTCTAGTCTCGTTAATGATGACTACAATGGTGAGATAATATATCATAGCATTGAATTTCCTTCTAACATGGACTAGGATGATAGTTGAGTTTCCATGAATGAGCTAAGACACTTCCGTTAGGATGAAGGATAGACACTAGTTTGTCAGGACTTTCTTTTGTGGTGTTTTTTTGGTTATATTCTTCAAGGATGCAATGATAATATGAGAGTCTCCTTCGACTATTACTTCTCTGTATCCTACCTTGGTTGATGAATTTAGACCTATGACAATCCCAACTAAATCCACTCCATTGTTGGATTTGTGACCTATCCTAGAGGTGAATATGATCTCAATTGTTCTTCATGAATCTTGGAATATCCCCCCTACTCCTGCTAGGTCTAGGTTACCTTTTGGTACTCCATAAAAGTTAAATTTAATAAATCTAGTTGGGGGTGGCTCCCATTTCTCATGCCCTCAATTCTTTAAAGTGTTTTTTTTCATTGGTGTTCTTTACTTCTGGCACTGTCCCAACTTCTAATTCTTGAATATTTCCACTTCCTCTCCCATTGGGTTCCAACCCTCCTCTACCTAGGTGGTATCCTCTATTGTCTCCTATATGTTTTAGTGGATCCCCTGCCATACCTAATCCAGGATGAGTTGATTCTATTTAAAAATCCTTCTATTCCTCTCCTTCTAGATATTCTAGAGTAGGAATCCAAGAAAAGAGCTCCATATTCTATTGAGTATGAGATTTTTATAAGGATTTACTTTCCATTCCTCTATTTTTTTTCTTGATATCATGTTTTCTCCTATCCTAGGTTCTGAATAGAGTGGATCCATTATCCCAGATGGAAGATGCTTCCCTGTAGGAGCTTAAAAGGTGGTTCAAAATATCCCCTTCTCAGTTGTACATCGTGAAAAATGATGGACCTTCATATCCCCTCTTAATGATGAGGTCACAAGTTAAATATTTTTTGTTTGTTACCATCTAGAGGAATGTCAATATCTTTTTCCATTGGGCTGGATTCCATACTTTTCCCCAAATGGTTGTCTTGGAAGCCTTAGTTGTTCTAGATGCCAACATGTAGGCCTCCCTCACATTGAAATTACCATATCCTTTTTGAACCCATTGCATAATTTCTTTTCCTTTTTAGACTTGAAGTGGTCAAAAGATGCCTTTGTATCGTGATGACTTTCCTCCTCCCATTCTATAGGCCACTCTTCTATGTTCCTCCATGTTCTTTGTATCTTATGTTTAGAGTGTTAATCCTCTTCCCACTATTGGGAGACCCTATTCTACCCATCCCCTATCATATTGTCTTGTATTTGTTGGTAGTTATCCTCTTTACCTAAAGTTGGAATTTGTTCCCATGCATCATCCCAAAATATATCCGACCTTCCATCATGGTTTTCCCAAAATATTTATTGATGAACCAACCCCAAATTTGTCAAGGCATGGCTCCATATCAAATATCGTCGATGGTCCCCTTCCATTCTCATCCATTATTCTGTTGAGCTATCCATAGAATATTTCTCCTTCAATATCTGGGAAAATAGGGCCTTTGGGTTCTTGATCCATCTCCAAAATCTATTTTCTGCAAAATTTTGTCCCTTTCTTTGTGGATCTTTGATACCCAAAGCATTGTGAGTTTTAGGGACACATTTTTGTCCCATGCTACCAATGCACATTTCCTTTCCCTTTTCTCTCTTCCCCAGACAAATTTTCTTTGGATCCCTTGAATCTTTTACAATATGTTAGCAGGTCCTACTAAAACATAAAACATATACAAAGGCATTACCATTAGCATATATTTTATTGGAAGGATTCTTCACGGTAAGTTTAGGAATCTATGAGTCCAAGATTTCAGTCTTTCTTCTATCTCAGTAAGGATTTCCTTCCATGAGGTGTTGCGAATGGATTTTTCCAGGAGGGTGACTCTTAAGTATTTTGAGGGAAGGGAGCCATGTTTGAATCCCAAGATGCAAGCTATGTTGCATTTAATTAAAAGAGGGGTATTATAGAAAAATAATTTGGATTTTTCTAGGTTGATCTGCATGTCGGAGGGTGTCATGAAGACTTCCAGGATTTTCTTAATCTCTCTTTCTTACCTTATTGTTGGTTGACCCATAAGGAGGGTTTCATCCATGAATTAGAGGTGGGAGAGAAGTTCAATATGGGGGTGAAGAGAAAAGCCCTTAAGGGAACCTTCTAGGAGGGATTGTTTCATAAATCAACCCATACGTTCATTAAGGATGATAAATAGGTAGGGGAAAATGGGGTTTCCCTACCAAATACATCTTGAATATTTGAATATATATGAGGGGGAACCATTAATAAGGATTGAGAAAAATGATGAAGAGAGTAGGATTTTGACCTACAAGATCCAACATGGGTCGAAACCAAAGCCCCTAACATTTCTACCATAAAATTCCAGTTTATTCTAATGTAATATTTGGCGAAATCAATTATTATAATCTGCCACTAGATTTTAGAGAATGAATGGCCTCATGGGACACTATTATCCCATCCAGTATTTGGCACCCTTTTACAAATCCACCTTTATCAAGAGAGATTATTTCAATATGTAGCACAATTTTGATTCTATTGGCTATATCCTTAGTTATGATTTTACAGACAAATTGCCTAAGTAGATAGGACATCACTTATCTACAATATTTGCTTCATGTTCTTTGGGGATGAGAGTCAGAAAGGTGGCATTGAAGGATTTTAAGAAAAATTGGGATGAGAATGATTCCTCTACAACTTCCCATTGGAGTTTCGTGCAATATCACAGATTTATTGTTTGTAGACAATATTTTGATTTTCATGAAGGTACCGCAAGGGTCGTTGAGGAATTCAAGGGTATCATGGAATTATTTTGTAAATCAATTAGAATGGTTATTATTATGGAAAAATATTTGATGACATTATGGAATAATATTCTCCATGGAGTTTTCATACCTATGAAAGAATACCAAATTCTTTCATAGGTATGCAAGTTGTTGAAAGAATATAAACTCTATTTGAAAAATTGATGAGGAAGACAACACTTGGGTTACACATTTCAAGGATATGGCATGGAATTTGTAGGTGTAAAACATTTTCCCTCCCTTTTAAAGTAATATACTCATGCCAAAATATAAGAACTGATCAAGTTGTCAATCTCATTCTCTGTATTCATTTATGAGTAAGATAATTAGGCCTTCATAAAGTAAGTTGGGAAAGAAGATATGTATCGGATTCTAGCGAGTTTTTAACGGATATAATTCTTGGGCATGATGGACTATTAGTGGAATGTTTCCTAGGTTGTTAATATTTTATAAAGGAATATTTACAAAAGTGGTGGCAACTATAATAATTTAAGGAAAATTGTTGGGAGACTTCAATACAAAATTCCTAGCATCCTAAAGAAGATAATCCTACAACATTTGAAAAACGTAGACCCATGTATTTATGCAATTTTATATACAAAATTATCTCAAAGATCATTTCCAAAAGCTTGAGATGTGTTAGATATCAAATGAAATCTCAAGAGAAGGATATCGATTCTTAGAGCCACGAGGTAGTTTGGGTAGCACAAGAATGTATGCATTCAATAAAGGTCATAAATAAAATATTAATGGTGATGAGAGTGGATTGATAAAAATCCTATGAGAGGGTAAGTTGGATTTAGATTAGATTTATTCTTATACATTTAGGATTTTTTCACTAGTTTGTTGTCCATATAATCAAGTGCATTTCCTCAGTATCTTTGTTGTTTTATTAAATGGAGCAACAACCCATTTATGCATATCAGGGATGGGCCTTAAATAGGGATATCCTCTATGTCACCTTAATTTTCTTTTAGTAGTTGAAGGGTTAAGTAGGCTACTTAAAGAAGTAGAAGGAAATGGTAGTATAAAGGGGGATCTCATTATAGTTCTCTGCAATATCACAGATTTATTGTTTGTAGACAATATCTTGATTTTTTGTGAAGGAACCACAAGGGTCGTTGAGGAATTCAAGGGTTTCTTGGAGTTATTTTGTAAATCAATTGAAATGGTTATTATTATGGAAAAAAAATTGATGACCTTATGGAAGAATCTTCTCCGAGGAGTTTACATACCTATGAAAGAATACCAAATTCCTTCATAGGTATGCAAACTGTTGAAAGAATATAAACTCTATTTGAAAAATTGATGACGAAGATGGTACTTGGGTTACACATTTCAAGGACATGGCATGGAATTTGGAGGTGTAAAACATTTTTCCTCCCTTTTCAAGTAAGATACTCTTGCTACAATAGAAGAAGTGATCAAGTTGTCAATCTCATTCTCTAGTTTCATTTATGAGGAAGATAGTTGTTAGGACCCAGAAATGTCCCTTTTTCATCACATCTTTTTCCTATTCAAACTTATCATCTCTAATCTAATGCCTACTATAATGCGTGCTAAGACCTTTTTTTCCTAAGGTATGAATCATTTATCTTGATTTTATATTTTCATTTACTTAGCATGTTTGATTGGTAACGTTCACATGTTTTACCTATAAAATAATTCAACTAATGATCAAAATGAATAGAACAACCAAGTCTTAAAGAATGGTTGTTCCTGTTATACCAGTGGTTACAGCTATGCACCAATCTCGGAAGTTGTTACAGTTATGCACCAATCCTGGAAGTTGTTACACAACTATTACAACAGGTGCCACCGATTCTGCTGTTATACGACTGCTGCAACAAATGTCACCGATCTTGAAAGCTGCTACACCTACTGTTACATGTTTCAACTTACAAGATTAGTTCTAGATCTTGTATTAATGATATCATACGAACAGCTTGAGAATCGGGGATTCTCAAGGCTGTTCTGATTTTGTTTTTAACTGAATGACTCTAACTTTAAATAGTAGAGCTTTTGTAATCAAAGGGACGGATTCTGACTGGGAGAAAGTGAAGTGAAGTAAAGTTTATTGTACACAATATTTTGGCAAATCAATAGAAGAGTGGATTGAATTTCTTTAGTAGACTGTAGCCTATTTCTTCGAGAGGATTCAATGAGAAGGAAAGGGCCCACCTTCCTCACAGATTTCCCTCTATTTTGAATTCCAGAATAGTTGTTTTAATGTGAATGGTTTATCTATTAAATAATTCTAGAATACAGTTGTTGTTACAGTCTAGTTATTTCTTATTAGATGCGTATAAATCTGTCTCATGAGAATTAAAAATCAATTGTTGAACACTGTTGGAGAACTGCTTTCCCTTTTTTTGCATTAGATTAAAATCTTGTTTTCAAATAAAAGAAAATTAAAGTGTGGATTAATTTCTTGCAACAAGTAGATTTCCTTCTACAATTAGTAGAGAACTTCTTCTTGCAAAAGTAAAATAGAAAGTTAGATTAGAGTAGGTAATCCAGAATTCTTATACATTCATCGATTTAGATTTCAAATTGTGATTTCAATTCTATATAACTCCAGCTATGTCAGCATAATTGTGTTAATAATAATTTTTGTTTCTTTTTCCCTACTACAATTAAATTAGTGTTGCTTCCATAATCTAGCATAGTCTGTGCACAATTATCTTGAAATAACAGACTTCCATGGGTTGACAAATTATATTGAACACCTTAAATCTCTATTCATTTAGACAATTAAAGTGCCCAACATTTTGTTTAGTGGGGCATTTGGGGGTAACTGCAGCTGTTGTTGCTGGTACTGGGGTTGGAACTGTTGTTGATAGGGGTTCGGTTGGTGATGGTTCTAATAACTGAGTTGTTGTTGAGGGCCTCTCCAATATGGGTTCCATTGTCCATGATGATTTTGTTGATGGGTCATAGGTAACCATGCATTGGGATATTGATAAAGGGTTGACATCTGATGTGGAGGGGGAGCATTCGTCTGGCCATATAGTGGCTGATTGTTCCAATAATTAAGTGTTGTAGGAGAGAATTGAGAGTTCATACCTTGACCTCTTGGCTGCCATTGTCTCCTTTGTGTAATTAGATAGGCAACCTCTGCTTCCTCATTAGTTGCCTTCATTGATGCTTTTACTCTTGGTAGAGATGGACATTGGTCAATAACATGATCTAATTCACAAATAAGACATACCTGGACACTGTTCAGCGGGCACTCCCTTGGTGGATGTTTCTTTCTTCATTTCGGACAAAAAAAGACATTGCTTGCTCTGATTCTTCTTGTTTCTGCTTGATCTACAAGGTGTCAATTTGTGAAGAAAAAGAGTTAATCATATTTTTTTTGAAATTTTCTAACAGATTACCTATTTCTTCTCTTGTTGCTCCTCCATTGGCTGATTTTTGTACCCTTGAAAAAGTGGTATCCTTTGTAGATGACGTATTCTTTGTAGATCCTCGAGAACATCTTTTACAAAGGTCTACAATGTCCTCATAGGATTCTTTAGATATATCTCCTTTTCCAAACATATTTAGTATATCTAAACAATCTTCTCTAACTCCTTTAAGCAAAATAGTTTTTAAAATGTCTTTACTTACATCCGGATGTCTAGACCTTTGTAGATTATACTGGAGTCGTTCCACAAAATATTCAAGGGTCTCATCCTCCTTCTGAGACATTTTGAACAATTCCTCCCTTCATTCTCTTGTTCGGAAGTAGTCTTGGTACTTGTTCAGGAAAAGATGCCTCATTTGTACCCATGTTGAAATGTTTTCTCCTCCTAAGCTCATAAACCATATTAACACATTACCCTTCAATGTAGCTGGAAATAGTTTAAGTTTTTGTGCAGTGGTAGTGTAGTCATAGCTTCTACACAAAATTTCAAATTCAAATAGAAACTCGTCCAGATCCTCATTAGACAATCCATGAAAATTCAGCAAAGTTGAGAGAGGTATGTTTTTCATAGGAGCCATCCCTCATGTGGGAACATCAGAAATAGGAAAAACCAGGGTAGAGATAGTATTTTCATTGTTTACCTGATCTTCATTGTATTGTGGGTTCTCTTGGTGGAACTCCTCTTCATTATCCCCTTGATTTTCCATATGTGCTCTTTCTCTCCACTCAATATGAAAATCATCCCACTCTTCTTTAGTGACTATCTGACCGTTGATCCGATAAACTGCTTCTTCTGGATTTTCCCTGTTTCGAACTATGCTTCCTTGATCTTCAATGTTCTCCAGTGTTTCTTGCTGATTTGTTGGTGAAAAATCTTCAGCTTCAACTTCAGCTTCAGCTCCATCCCATGATGAAAACGATGTTTCAAGAAGGGGTAGTTCTGATGACTGAAGATTACATCTTCTTGGAGGATTTGCAGGGTGAAAAATAGATCGTGAAGAAGAATCGGCTCTGGCTATTATTTCATCAACAAATGTTTGCCTTCTCAGTGTAGGATTTCTTCCTCCACATCCTATGGTACTTGTAGGGTTAGTATTTTGGGGAATACGTCCTCGCGTTCCTCGATTCATGCAGACTAATCATTCCTTAAAAAAAAAACTAGTGTGCTTACAAAAATCTATAATTATCTTCCCCGACAACGACACCAAAATGTTGGGCACTTTAATTGTCTAAATGAATAGAGAGTTAAAGTGTTCAATATAAATTGTCAACCCAGGGAAGTCTGTTATTTCAAGATAATTGTGCACAGTCTATGCTAGATTATGGAAGCAACACTAATCTAATTGTAGTAGGGAAAAAGAAACAAAAAATATTACTAACACAATTATGCTGACACAGCTGGAGTTCTACAGAATTGAAATCACAATTTGAAATCTAAATCGATGAATGTATAAGAATTTTGGATTACCTGCTCTAATCTAACTTTCTATTTTACTTTTACACAAAGAAGTTCTCTACTAATTGCAGAAGGAAATCTACTTGTTGTAAGAAAGTAATCCACACTTTTATTTTCTTTTATTTGAAAACAAGATTTTAATATAATGCAGAAAAAGGGAAAGCAGTTCCCCAACAATGTTCAACAATTGACTTTTAATTCTCTCGAGACAGATTTATGCACATCTAACAGGAAAGAACTAGACTGTAACAACAACTTTATTCTATAATTACTTAACAGATAAACCATTCACATTAAAACAACTATTTTGGAATTGAAAATAGAGGGGAATATGTGAGGAAGGTGGGCCCTTTCCTTCTCACTGAATCCTCTCAAAGAAATAGGTTTCAGTCTACTAAAGAAATTCAATCCACTCTTCTATTGATTTGCCAAAATATTGTATACAGTAAAATTTACTTCACTTCACTTTCTCCCAGTCAGAATCTGTCCCTATGATTACAAAATATATACTATTTAAGTTCATAGTCATTCAGTTAAAAACAAAATCAAAACAGCCTTGAGAATCCTCGATTCTCAAGTTGTTCGCATGATATCATTAATACAAGATCTAGAACTAATATTGTAAGTTGAAACATGTAACAATAGGTGTAGCAGCGTTCATGATCGGTGGCATTTGTTGCAACAGTCGTATAATAGCAGAATCAGTGGCACCTATTGTAACAGTCATGTAACATCTTCCAGGATTGGCGCATAACTATAACATCTTCCAAGATTGGCACATAGTTGTAACAACTGGTGTAACAACAATGACCATTCTTTAAGACTTGGTTGTTCTATTCATTTCGATCATTAGTTGAATCATTTTATAGGTAAAACATGTGAATGTTACCAATCAAACATGCTAAGTAAATGAAAATATAAAAGAAAGATAAATGATTCATACCTTGGGAAAAAAAGGTCTTAGCACACATTATAGTAGGCATTAGCTTAGAGATGATAAGTTTGAATAGGCAAAAGATGTGATGAAAAAGGGACATTTCTAGGTCCTAACAATAATTAAGCCTTGATAAAGGAAGTTGGGAAAGAAGAACCATATTAGACTCTAGTGATTTATTAACGGATATAATTCTTGGGCATGATGGACTATTAGTGGAAGTTTTCTTGGGATGTTAATAATTTATAAAGGAATATTTACAAAAACTAGTGGAAACTACAAGAACTTAAGGGAAAATGTGGGGATACTTTAATAAAAAATTCCTAGCATCCTAAACAAGATAATCCTACAAAATTTGAAAAACTTACACCCATCTCTTTATGCAATTTCATATACAAAATTATCTGAAAGGTCATTTCTAGAAGCTTGAGAAGTGTTCTATGAAATGAAATCTCAAGAGAAGGATATGGATTCTTAGAGCCATGAGGTAGTTTGGGTAGAAAAAGAATGCATGCATTCAATAAAGGTCATCAAGAAAATATTAATGGTGATGAGAGTGGATCTGTCCAAAGCCTATGAGAGGGTAAGTTGGCTTCACATTAAATTTATTCTTATACACTTAGGATTTTGTCACTAGTTTGTTGTCCAGATAATCATGTACATTTCCTCAGTAGTTTTGTTGTTTTATTAAATGGAGAAACAACCCATTTATTCAGATTAGGGAGGGGCCTTAGATGGGGATATCCCCTATCTCCCCTTATTTTTTTTTTAGTATCTGAAGGGTTAAGTAGGATACTTAAAGAAGTATAAGGAAATGGTAGTATAAAGGGGGATCCCATTGGAGTTCCATGCAATATCACATATTTATTGTTTGTATACTATATTTTTATTTTTTGTGAAGGTACAACAAGGGTCCTTGAGGAATTAAAGGGTATCATGGAGTTATTTTGTAAATAAATTGGAATGGTTATTATTATGGAAAACTCTTTGATGACCTTATGGAAGAATCTTCTCTGTGGAGTTTTCATGCCTATGAAAGAATAGAAAATTATTTCATAGGTATGTAAATTGTTGAAAGAATATAAACTCTATTTGAAAATTTGATGAGGAATATGGTACTTGGGTTACACATTTCAAGGACATGGCATGGCATTTGAAGGTTTAAAAGATTTTTCCTTCCGTTTCAAGTAAGATACTCATGCTACAATAGAAGAAGTGATCCAATTGTCAATATCATTCTCTAGTTTCATTTATGAGAAAGATAATTAGGCCTTGATAAAGGAAGCTTGGAAATAAGAACCATATTAGACTCGAGAGAGTTTTTAATGGATAAAATTCTTTGGAATTATGGAATATTGGTGGAATTTTTCGTGGGATGTTAAGAATTTATAAAGGAATATTTACAAAAAGTGGTGGAAAATAAAAGATCTTAAGGAAAAATGTTGGGATACTTCAATACAAAACTCCTCGCATACTAAAGAAGATAATCCCACAACATTTGAAAAACATAGACCCATATCTTAAAGAAATTTCATATATAGATTTATCTCAAAGGTGATTTCCATAAGCTTGAGAAGTGATCTCTTAAATGAAATCTCAAGAGAAGGATATGGATTCTTAGAACCATGAGTTAGTTTGTGTAGCACAATAATCCATGCATTCAATAAAGTTCATAAATCAAAGATTAATGGTGATGAGAGTGGATCTATCCAAAGCCTATGAGAGGGTAAGTTGGATTTACATTATATTTATTCTTATACATTTAGGATTTTGTCCCTAGTTTGTTGTCCATATCATCAAGTACATTTCCTCGGTAGCTTTGTTTTTTTATTAAATGGAGCAACAAACCATTTCTTCATATCAGGGAGTGGCCTTAAATAAGGATATCTCATATCTCACCTTAATTGTATTCTAGTAGTTGAAGTGTTAAGTAAGATACTTAAAGAAGTAGAAGGAAATGGTAGTATAAAGGGGTCTCCCATTGGAATTTCGTGCAATATCACATATTTATTGTTTGTAGACAATATTTTTATTTTTTGTGAAGGTACCACAAGGGTCGTTGAGGAATTCAAGGGTATCATGGAGTTATTTTTTAAATCAATTGGAATAGTTATTATTATGGAAAAATATTTGATGACCTTATGGAAGAATCTTCTTCGTGGAGTTTGCATACCTATCAAAGAATACCAAATTCTTTCATAGGCATGCAAATTGTTGAAAGAGTATAAAATCTATTTGAAAAATTAATGAGGAAGATGGTACTTGGGTTACGCATTTCAAGGACATGGCATGGAATTTGAAGGTATAAAACAATTTTCCTCCCTTTTCAAGTAAGATACTCATGCTAGAATAGAATAAGTGATCAAGTTTTAAATCTCATTCTCTAGTTTGATTTATGAGGAAGATAATTAGGCTTAATAAAGAAATTCAGGAAAGAAGAACAGTATCAGACTCTAGAGAATTTTTAACGGATATAATTCTTGGGCATTATGGACTATTAGTGGAATTTTTCTTGGGATGTGTTAACACATGTAGTTGTCAAGGGTCATATGTGTTTGTTGTTTATACCTAAGTCTATATGCTTTCCTAATCTCTCTCTCTCTCTCTCTCTCTCTCTCTCTCTCTCTCTCTCTTCTGCACCACCAATTCCTAGAATATTTCTCTCTAACTGATAAAGTCATTTTCCCCCGTTGTTGATGACCTGGTTTCCCTTGGTGTCTTGTCTGACCAAGTCCTGGCCTGAAGATTTTATATTTTTATTGAATAAGGATGAGCTCTCATCATCATTTTGTCTCGAATTATTGGTCATTTTTTTTCCTGAGCCCACAAGAGTTCATCCAAGTCCGTATTCTGCACAACAAATATCCAAACACATCCCTTTTTGGGTTTGAAATACTGGCAAGCGAATAGATTCATTTTTCAATTGTAAGATCAGAGAGAGAGAAGGATCAATCATCAGATCAGAAATATTAAGTCACGACCATCATATCTCATCATAGAGAAATAGATGGTGGGGAGTCATTGCGGGGATCGAGATACAATTTAAAGTTTCCACAAGTTGTGATCCCGCAATCACTCACAATCGTTGATCTTCTTATATTAAAAGATCA
>ML792560.1:0-37269 GCA_009831015.1 Picea engelmannii
AACAAGGTGAGTGGATATTTCACCACTGAGTTTCTCCCAAGGGTTTGTATAGAAAAACCCCCAAACTGAATGCTCAAGAGCAATAGCAAATGTTAATCCAAAACCAGAATGAATAATAGGTGCACCCCAGCCTCTTACTTATACTTTTCCTTCTAATTCTTTGTTGAGTTAGGTTAACTCCTAGGGTTAATCTTCTATCCTTTTGTTGAGTTATCTATTACTCCTTTATCCTTTCCCTTTCTTAAGTCAACTTAAAAATATAACTTTTAACTTCTTGACTTCCCCCCCCTTCAGTGTGAGACTATGACCTAGTGAGGGTGCCCATGCCACTGAGTCTCCTCCTCACCTCTCTAAGAGGTGGGGGACATTACATGTCAATAGATGAATGAGTTCATATTTAACATTCATTCCTCATATGAGAATTTCTTTTCAAATCAAAATGAATGGAATAACATTCATTAACAAATATTTACAAGGTACACTTAGGGAACAATTATTTTTTTTAGAACGAAATTCAATTATCCAACTGACTGAGGGTGAATGCCTTTCCACCCTACCATAAGCTTCATCACACCTTTACTTTCTACAACAATCCACCCCCATGCCAAGTGTTACACACCTAAATGTCACACTGCCAAATGTCACACTTAAGTGTCGTAAGTGTCATATGCACCTTACTAAGTGGCATGTGCACTTTATCAAGTGTCATATGCACCTTACTGAGTTTCACATGAACTTTATTAAGTGTCACAACTTTGACACCATGGAAGAACATTTGTCACAATCCGTAGTCATTGTGGAGGATAAAATATCATCATGATAAGGTCAAAACAATACCTTTTACCTTGATATTTTGACCATTTTTGAAGGTCAAATCTCTCCTTCCCATGTATAGGGAGCGTTGAACTCTTGTCAATGCTCCCCTACCCATGTATAGGGAGCATTGTCAACGTCTCATGCTCAATGTTGGGGGAGTTTTGAAGTGGTTAGAGGGAGTTATGGCTATCCACCCTTATTATAAGGGCTAGTTCCCAAAGGATGAGGTCAAGTATTCAAGTCATATCTCATGGCTCCATATTAGGTAAACTCAATATCCATGATATAAGCTAACTCCCAACTTATGTAGCTAAATCCTCAAACATTTCCCAAAATACTCCATGAAGGTTAAGACTCCAAATCTTATATAATGAGTGCATTCCAAGGTGAAAATGGGGGAGAATCCATGAGAGCATCATAATTCTAATCTTGAGAGACTCAGGTGAGGGATGGATAGGAGAGCATGGAGGAGCTACTGCAACATCAACTTTGATTGTAAGTGCTTCATTATTGCTTTCCATTAATACATAACTTGGCCTATTCCCTTCATGTTTTATGTCACTCTTTACATGCATGTCTATTGTTGTTAAAGTCATCATAAATAGAATTATTTCTACCTAACAATAAAGTGTAGAAGAAGGATATTTCTGTTGTTCCTTGTAGTTTTTTTCTAGTGTCTAGGAGCTTGGTCAACAAGGTCAAATATTGGAGTAGCGAGGACAACCATCATGAAAAGGTGAGTCATATATATCTTTCCTCTTACTCTGATTGTCAAAATAGGTCTAAATGGAAAGTAGTTACCATTTATTTTCTTTCTGTATTGGATCAAAGAAGGGGTCTTGATCCAAGGGGGGTTTTGCATGTCCGTAGGGGGAAGTTTACAACCACAGAAAGTTGGTGACTCAACTAGGGAGAGATTTTATTAGTATTTCCTTGGTTTCTTATATCCTTTTGAATATTGATTTTTACTTGATCTTGTTTAATTAGATCCCTTTTTATTTCTTCCCTTCCCTCATCACGATTGAGAAATTCATTCAGTCAAACACCTGATTCCATTTGAATCTAGGAATTTTTTTGTGTTTTTCAACCATTTCCAGGCTTCAACACTCCCTTATAGTGGCATGTAGAGAATTGAAAAACCTTATCAATGCTCCATGTCCATTTTTTGGGAGTGTTTGCCTCTGTTCAACGCCTTGTTTACCATATTACATGAGCATTGATCTCCTTTCTGGGTTAGTTTTAAGCTCATTTTACCTCTTTTTTCTCATATTCTTGATTCAAAGTTTTTCCTCGAAGTATTTTACGATTGGTTATGACTTTGTTTGATTGAAAGAATTGTTATTACCATCCTTTCTTTCCTCTTTTGAGTTTGAAAATCCTTTAAATGTTTGGAATGAGCATGACTACCTTGGGCTAATCTGATCCTTTAGGAAAAGACTTTCTTACCAATAGTTTGATCCTCATCATGAAGGTTCTCCAAATTTTGTTATCTTGATTTCAAATATTTCTGAGTGTCTCACTTGATTTCTTTTGAAGTCTTCTTCAATGATTTGGGATTGCAAGTGTTTCTTTGAGCATTTTTTTTAGACTTTTTGTCTTCTTTGGGAATATTTTGATACTTTGAATGTTAGAAGCTCTATAATCTTATTTCAACTTGGCATATATCTTTGATTATTTCTACTCATTTTTCGAGGTTTTAAAAAAGTGATTTCCTTTTGCTTTTACAATTTTGAGTCCTTGATTGAACAAGTTTTGAAGCTTTTCTCGCACTTGGATTCTTTCGGTTCTCATCAAAATTTTGAGTGCATTCTTGTTTGGATTATTTTTTTCTTTGTGTTCCTTTATGTTAGCATTGAATTATTTCATTATCAATTGAAAGTAAGGAAAAAAAAAATTATTGTACTTGATGTGATTTCATTGCATATACAACAAATCAAAAATAAATTTGTGCATTCTTAGAAGTTTTGTTTTGGTACATGTTTTGAAAGAAATAGTCTTGCATTTTCTTTAGGATTTCAGAAACATTTATTTGATCGGTTTGCATCATTATTCTCTCCATTTAAGAAGAAAATTGAAAGTTGCATGATATTGAGTACATGGTTATATTAAGAAGAAAACAATCTCTTTTCCTTTCCTTAAATAGAATTCATTAAACAAAATATTTTGCATTTCATTCTTTCTGTATGGTTTTGGATTTGAGTCACAACATCATCAATTTCATCTCAGTGGAAATTTCTGAGTAAAAATGACCACTAAAATCAACCACTACTCTAATTAAATCAATTATATTTTTTTATTTATAACACACCAACAATAGTCTAAGGATAAGGCCTTTGGATTAGGGTGAAGTGAGTTAATTATCCAAGGCTACTAAACAAGATTGTAGAACACTAAAGAGTGAAAAAATCCAACTGTCGTATAGGCATAACCATGAAACCCCTCTAACACAAGGGATAAACAAGAGGTCATGTCTGGAAGATAAGTAAATATTACCCCTCCAAAGATTGACTAATTGTAGTGGAAAGAGCGTATATTGGGGGTTTTTCTTGAGTGTTACTAGTTCATTCGGTCTTGGTACTTTGTGAATATCGAATCCATTTGATTTCCTCAGGAGTATTATTGGTCCACTTGTCTTCAATCCTCTAGAATATATATACTTTGTTATCCTACCCATACATTAGGTCGTGATTGTCGATTGTTCCCCCCTGGAAGTCGAATGCGAGTTGGTAACCTTTCCTAGGTATCTATAGAGGTGACTATGAAGGGTTTCCCATGGTACCAGGGGAAGATGTCATATCACACTTTTAGTTTCCTTGGAGGGTGATCCCACAAAGTGAGGGTTTCTTCCATCAAGAAGGGGTTTTATGTGGATATCGGGGTAACTACTTCTCATATATTTGTTGATGGCTTGACATCCTATATTTGGAAGATCCTTTTGCCTATTGTTTGTTTGGTTGATTACATGTAGATATTTTTTTGGGGTGTGTTCTTTCAGAGTTTGTAGTTTACCTTAGGAATTGTTAAATTTTTACCGTTTCCGATCAAGGGATTCAAAGATCTCATAGAATGCAAGGTTTAAATCTTGAAGTTCAACATAATACTTCTAATGAAGAAATTGTTGGTGAATAAATGACTTCTAAGGTTGGAGGTGTAGCTTCTGGAAGTGACCAACTTGAAGAACCAACCACAACCTTCTTATAAGGTGTTGTACCTTAAGAAAATTCCCCTTTCACTGATCCACTTGGCCTAGTGCTCATTGAACTACCATCCACGAGATTGCTTGATTCTTATTCTTCTTACCATTTATCAACCAATTCAGCCACTAAGTGATATTTTGGCATGAACCCACTGATATTCTACTTTATAGAGGGATTGGTAGTTTCACCTCCTCTATCCACAATTCATGTTGTTGATCCTACAAGAGTGCAGACCACTACTGTTGGTGCTTCTTCTTTACTAGGAATATCCATGACCCAAGTTACTATGACACAACCACTTGCAAGTTCATCTCTCTTTGTAGATGGTTCAAGTAATATTCCTACTTCTCTAGTACCACATATGCATACACAAAGTTCTTTACTTATTCGTTCCATTGGTCATATGGCTAGCAGTCAAGTCGTTCACACAACCATAGTTACACAATCTATTCAACATACATCTCCAACTTTACAAATGGTGATTTCTTCTATACCCTTCATTGAAGGTCAATACTCAATGGGAGGCCAACCTTTAGCTAGGGGTAAACCTTCAATTGGGTGGAAACATTTCTTTGGTGGAAAACCTTTAGTTGGGGGGAAACCTTCAGTTGGAGGGAAAACGTTTGTTGAGGAGAAACCCTTAGCCATGGGGAAAAATCCTATGTGGGGACAAAAAAAATAATCCTAGGGAAAGTCACTCCTACAGGTCCTTCAATTCTTACTACTACAGGCTTGTATCCTAGATAACCATATCCAGGAGTTGAAAATCCTTTATGGGGTCAACCTAATCCAATGGGTATTCCTCAACAAGGAACTTTTTCCAATCAATTTGTGAACTCCATGATTCCAACACAACAACTCTCTCAAATGAAGTATATGTCAGGACCATTAGTCCAACCACAATATATGGAAGGACCATTAGGTCAATCACAGTACATGAGAGGACCATTAGGTTAGCTGCAGTGCATGGGGGGACTATTGGGACAACCATAATACATGGGGGGACCATCAAGTCAACCGTAGTACATGGGAGGTCCATCACGTCAGCCACAACACATGGGAGGACCATCTGGTTTTTCCATGTAGAAACAACATGTATATGGTCCTACTGGTGTTCCCATGCCACATGATTACTACCAATATCCACAGGTCAACCGACGTCTTTTATTCTTGGCTACGTTAGATATGCCAGATTTGTCATGTTTGACCAATGATCCTATATGTAATTCCTCTTTTTGGCCACCCATCCCTGCAAAACTACTTTCTGATATCCCAAAATTTGACGGGAATCCTAGAGAAGATCCTAACAACCACGTAATGACCTTCCATATTTTGTGTTCTTCGAACTCTTTGATGGATGTTTACATTTTTTCTAGTATTTTTCAGAGAACTCTTATAGGCACAACAAAAAATTAGTACATTGAGTTTCTACAAAACTCTTTTGTTGATTTTAACTCTCTTGCCATGGCCTTTTTGACACATTTCCAATTGTCGATTCGATACAAAACCAATGTAGATATTTTAACTTCTCTTAAGAAATCCACCTCCACACATATATCTGATCATATTCATGAATGGAGACATTTGTGACAGATTATTAAATCCCAAATTCTGGACTAACTCTTGGAAAATTGGTTTACCAAGTCACTTTTTTCACCCATCACTAGAGATGTTACCATGGGAGGCGTTGTCACTAAATCACAGGAGACCAATCATGCTCAATATTTGGACTTGGTTTATTCCCAATACAATGCAATTTATGATCTAATCCCTCATGCTCCTTTCCCATCGAATGATCCGTCAAGACCTTCTCTAGAAGCCTATGTCGATGACATGGTGGGTTCATTTACCAACAACAAAACTGCTCCCTCTCCTACACAAACCTTTGAGGTGAATGCAGTTCACTCCAATGGAGGTGCTATCAATAAGCCCTCCACTTCCACTGCTCCTCCATATTCCACCCCTCTTCAGATTGAGAGGATTTTGCTGACTCATTGTTGCACCTGCCCAAGGGAACAATTTGAAAGTCAATTTGTAATCCAACTTCCCACACTACTCAAAACTACAACATTGTTGAAGATTTGGTGCAAACACCTTGTGCTATGTCAACACTTGAAGTTCTAAAAAACTATCCAAGTCAACGTAGAACCCTGTTGTTATCCCTTGGAGTTGTGGATAAAGAGGGCAAAAAATATGATTATGTTTAATCTAGACTATTTTAATCTGAGGATCTCCTACCACCTAGCATTCCAAATTCAAACTATGGTTCATGGGAAGAAAATCCATCACACTTTTTGGGATGAAGGAGCCTCCCCTTGTGTCATGTATTTATCCTTCTAGAGAGCCATTAGTTTTCCTAAACTTAATAAGTCTCCCACAACCCTTAAAGTGTTTGAATGATGTGGTTTCCAACCTTACAGACTCTTGCAATCTCTCACTATGGAATTGAAGGGAAAAACTATTTCTATCGATATTGAGGTGGTTGATGCACCTATGGATTATAATTTTTTGCTTGGACGTAGTTGGTTCAATGTACTGATTGTCGTCGCATCTTCAATATTTATCCTTTTACAATTTACCCATCAAGGAAAAATTGTGACCGTTGACCAACTTGACTATTGAACACTAGATATCAATAACCACTCATGAAATAATGTCCCTTTCCTGGGAAATTCTAATATTGAGTAAAAAATTGTGGGGGTAGGTCTCCTCAAGGATTCATCACTCATGGTATTTTTCCATTATCTCCCCCTGATCCCCCACATCAAGTTTCCATGTTAAACATGCTTATTACTACTATGTGATGATCCTCTAAATGTTTTGATCCTTGGGTAGTGCATATCCCATATGAAATTAAAACACTAGGTCACATCATGTCACTTAGTCCAACAGAGTCCCATCTTCCACAAGATCTGGTACCTAAACCTTCCCTTCCTATGCCTATATCAGTTGATCCTATTTATTCCTTCCTCTCTAGTGAACCTATTCCTATTAGTAACTAGGAGTCTAAGAGGGTGTATAAGAAGAGTCGAAGGATGAACTAAAGCTTGGGGGGCATGTCTCCAACCTCTGGACATCATTTCCCTTACTTAAGAAAAACCTTCTTATTTTTCTCCCCCAAAGTTTACATCTCCCATTACATGCTTAAACCAGTTACCGGGGTCCTCCTTGTGACCTCGAGCTGAAAACCAAGAGCTAAGAGTTTGCTTAGCGAAGGTTTTGGCACTTCAAGACTCTTGTACTTTGGGAGTTCCAATGGTGTTGTTGAATTCCCAGATCGTCGAACAATGAAGGGAATCAACGATCCACATCCTCCTCCGATATCCTACAGTTAAAAAGGGGGATTCAGAATTTGGTGTGGAACACTCCCTTTTCCTAATCCTTGAAGTCCTGAAATCGCACCATGTGGCCTAAGACATTCGGTGATCAATGTTTAGCATTTGGCATTGAACGTCCTACATTTTAACATTTCTATAGTCAGTGGTCTTCGTTGGTCCTTATATGTTCGACGATCATTGATCGTCATTGAACCTTCCTTTATCACGTTACACTCAAATATTCCAAAATTTTGAAGTTATCCAGACTCTTGGAGTCTCGGACATATCATCAGCCATGTTGGCCAGGCAAAAACATACCATAACCTGGCACGCGGTGAGGGACATGGGATTACACGTGTCCTCATTAGGTGGTGAAATTTTTCATGCTATAATAGGAATAAGGGGTATGTAACTCATCCAAATTTGGGTGACACATGGCACCTTAGTTGCAGGTCCACGTCACCCAGGATGACGTCAATGAGCCACATCAACCTGCGTCATACAATATTCTCACTTCTTTCAAATATCATGGTTGATATTTGTCCACATGGATCCATAGATACATGTCCTCGTTACTCACAGCTCTAGTATTTAGAGCTTACCGACTCCTCTCAACGCAAATCCCCTGAAGAGCCAAGTCTCCAGACTCTCGGATTTGGTGCCACATATCCTCTTCCTACCAATGGTCAAGATTTAATTTGTTGTTTGTGACTTTGGGAGTTTTCACACCTTGAAAAAGCTTTGCCAAAATCCCTTGGAGTACTAAGTCTCTGGACTACATGATCGCTTTCCACATATCCTCTCATCTGACAACTTTAATTTGACAGATAATCTTAGACAAGAGACAAGTAGGCTCCATGTGTCACTCAACAATGCATTCTGGGTTGGTTTTGCAGTCGAGGGTGGGTTCCTTATATCGACTATTGAAAGGGATCCCCAAGGATCCAAGGATCAATGGTCCTTGTCACTTTAGAAGTTTGACATTCGGGAGTTTGACACGTATCTTCCAACTTTATCTCTGGACCACGTCAGATCTATTTCCACGTGTACCTATCATCCATGGCCAAGATTTACTGAGGCTTGCAGATCTCTAGGGAAAATTGCACATCCATATAACATTGAATACCCGAACTCCCAGATATTCATTGATCCATGGATATGTGTCCCTCCACTTTCAATGGTCCCTATTAACTCCACGACTTCAACAATCAATAGTTTCGGCACTAGATCACTCCTATCCTCTCGAAGTAGAACTTCGTCAAAGAAATTTATGATTCCCCTCTTAAGTTAGATCTAATGACTGAGAGAGATCCACAAATCTACGACCCTCATCAATTCATGACTTCGGCCTTCTTTTTTTTTCAAGGATTGTGAAATCATAAGTTACGAAGTCCCAAAGCCAAAGAGCTATCTCCTTTCAAACTAGCGCATGGATCCCAGACCCTGGTCACATGGATCGTTTGGGAAATATTGTGGGTTAAGCACTAATATTTTTAGTGGCACATGGGTTAAGGACATGGGCATGATCCCTCGATTAGATGGGTAGATAGTATGAAGGAAAATTTCCTTCTCCCATAGAGATGAACTTGACATTCTCGCTAAGGAAAATTCAAAGGATCAACAAGACTTAGACATTTTAGTTACTCCTACCCTGAATCTCCTATGGATTCACACCCCATGGCTCTCTAGCATCTAAAATGAGATAAATCAAATATCATACAGATATAAAATTTTACAGAAGAAAAAGAGAATTTATAATAATTCTTTAAATACTAAAAGACTTAACCATAACACATAAATTCTATTATTGCATCCAATATAGATACACATAGTATGATCATACTTATCATAAATGAAGAATGTGAAGAAAATTTTGAAAGGGGTGCATGTTTCCTCCCAACCATAGGCACAACCACTCCCGACAGATTTACCACTGGCCACCCTCGAGCTATACCATGATGCTCTGAGAGAGATTCTTTCTCCTTTCTCCACAATAGTAAGGGACATAAGTTACTCTCCTCCTCCCACAGGAAATTGGCAAGAAGTTTTCTATACTCCAATAAAGGAGGTATTCATGAGTACCTCCTTAGTCACTTATCATCCTAGTTTATCATCTTGTAGTGAAACCCTTCCTAAGGATTCTTATAGCCAAAACAAGCTTGCTTCTCAACTTTTCTCTCAACTCCCGAGTTGAAACATGCTCACTTCTCTTCTCTGGAGATCATTTTCTCTACTCTACTATCTTGCAGATCTATCTCTGTCCCTTGAATTATCTCCTCTCTTTCCTTCCTCAGCAAGGTTGCATGGGTTTGAAACCCAATTAGTGGTCAATCTTGGAAGTATTACAAATGGGTACCTTGGAGCCTGCCCCATCTCCTCATTAACTCTTGAGGATGGCCTTCCAACTATCATCCTGACTGGTAATTCATTTCTGGGTCAGAGGACTGTTGAGAAATTACACCTAGTAGGTACTGGTCTGGTGAGGGTCATCTCAACCATTCTTGGTTTCCCCTCACCATCTCTCTCATATAATCCATGGTCTATCTTGGAAAACTTTCCCCCTTTCAGCAGTTGTGCAACACATATTCAATTTCTATTAATAACAAAAAATTCATACATTGACCCTTTTATACAAAGGTTCATCAAATCAGACATTCACACATATTTAGTCTCCCATAGTCTCTTGGCCAATTATAGTTATATTTACAAACTAGGGGAAATAGGGGTGTTATATATGATTACATTTGAGTTGTTATATTTATTTCCTCATTCATGGGGTGGAGGAATCAACCAATGGACATGAATATAGTTGTAACATACCCAACCATCCTAGGGCCGCGACATGCTACCAAAAACCTCCACTCTATTCAAACTCTAATACACACACACACACACACACACACACACACACACACACACACACATATATATATAACTCAAATTTAATAGATATATATATTATTATCATACACAAATTCATGTGGAAGTGACAATAAACACATACATGCAATAAGCACAGGCAATTTTGATAAACTTCAGACATGTACTTAAATACAACATGTAAAATTAACATAGAATTGGTACTTATCTTTTAATGATAAGACCACCAACTGCGTGCATACCTTCCACGACCCTCCCAACCTTAGATCATAGTGCTCCAAGATATCAACAGTGGGTCACCCTCGAGATGGGACTAAACTCCACCTAGGGTAAAGGAAATCCTATGTTAGGCTAAGACTACGGAAATTTGCACAATGCAACAGGAAGGATTCCCTCCAAGGCTCCTACTTACACCCACCGATCACAAAATCTCATTCCCCACATGCCTATCCCACCCTGAAAATATACATCTTCATTGTTCCATAGTCCATGATCTACTCCACTTCCCTTCCCAGGCTTCCACAACAGGTTGTATCAAGAATTCGCAGAGCTCTTTAGTTGTTGTTGGACTCCCTCTATGATAAATCACTTCCCCAACAATATCTCTCACCTAGAGATATTTTCTCATAGGCCTAACAACCTGCTTCTTTAATCCATGGGCCTGACAACCCACCTCTTCAAACCACAAGCTTGACAACCTGCTTCTTTTGTTCAGCACTTAAGTCAAATGGGTAACTACAGTAGAAAAATCGTGTAAGGCAGGGTATGGGCTCAACAAAAATACCCATGCGTGCAATTTACAAAGGTTCACAATGGAAGAGGGTTCAATAATGGCGGAAAATGGCTGACTATATGCTTTCTCAGTGCATGAGGGAATAGGGAAAAGGATGGCAAGAATGGCTAGAGAACCCCCACAATGACAATTTGTCCCCCATAAAACTACATGCGCCCAGGTTGACACATGGCTCTCTTGGGAGCTTGTCCCTCTCCACTTGGAGTTCGTTCCTTTCCCCAAAGGAACTTAGGATAACATGGTTTATTTCCCAAGTCTTAGTATTTTAGGAAAATACATTATAATATTCCCTTGGGTTAAGCCCTCAAGCTTAGCCCCTTTTTCCTAGCCTTTCATCCCATTCCATTTCCCTTCCTAGTGGATCTTAGTCCCCCATAAATCTTTCTTCATGTTTGTTCTACACACATCGATGTATTTTTTATTGATGATCTACATAATTACATATACAAAAATATGCTCAATGGCCTTAGCATCTAATCTCTCTAGCCTAATAAACACATAAGCCTCCCAACTTATAAATACTTAGCTCACCAACCTACAAAATTCATTAAACATCATTACAATTCAGAAGGGGCTCAGACTTGGGGTATTACAATCCCCTCCCCTTATTTATGCATTGTCCTCAGTGCATCATATTTACATATTACAACAATATTTTCAAAAATCTTCAAAAATATGCAAGTATTTTGCTTGTATAGCATCTTCATGCTCCCAAGTTGCGTCCTCAGTTTCACTGGACCTTTACAATCCCTATTGCTTGATTCCATATCTGTTTGATTTTCTGGTCCATAATGCGTACCAGATGCACTTGAAAAGAACTTTCTTAATCCACCTAAATCACATTCCAATCAATAACATGATTAGAATCAAGTATATATTTCTTAAGAAATGATACATGGAATACATTATGTATAGACATAGATGCATGAAATTCAATCATATAAGCTACTAGTAGAATCCTCTCTAGGATTTCAAATGACCCACAATATTTGGCTGCCAACTTGGAACAGTTTCCCAACTTCATGGAACTTTTTTTGGCCTTCACCTTCAAGAAAACATGATCACCCACTTTAAATTCCCTGTGAGTTCTGCCCTTGTCACCATAGATTTTCTTCCTATCTTGGGAAGCCTTTAAATTATGTTTTATCTTCAAAATTTTCTCTTCCATTTCCCTGAGCAACTCTGGCCCAATCAATGCTCTATCAGCTAGGTTGTCCCAACTTATTGGTGTGTTTCACTTTCTTCCATAAAGTGCCTCAAATGGGTGCATCTTCAGTGATTCTTGGTACCCATTGTTGTAGGCAAATTCTACCAAGTGTAGATAATATTCCCATTTAAATGGTTTTTCCATCACATACATTCTTAGCATATCCTCTATCAATTGGTTCACTCTTTCTATTTTCCCATCAGACTCGGGATGATAAGTTGTGTTGAAGTTCAGATTTGTTCTGAACCCTTTGAATAATCCCTTCTAGAACTTTGAGGTAAACTTTGGGTCTTTGTCAGACACAATTGTCTTGGGTATGCAATGAAAATGTGCTACTTCCCTCATATAAATATCAACAACATCGGTTTCCTCACGAGTAACATTCATAGGAATGAAATGGGAAGCTTTGATAAGATTTTCCACCACCACCATGATAGCATCATGCTTCTTTCTTGTTCTGGGCAATTTGGTGATGAAATCCATTGTCACCGCTTCCCACTTCCACTCAGGAATGGGAAATGGCTACAGCAACCCAGTTGGGTGTCTATGCTCAACCTTGACTCTTTGACTCTTTTCATGCTTGGCCAATAATATTGGTTCTTAACTGTTGCCATTGTTTTCTGATATCCTAGGTTTCGAATATAAGGTACATTATGCATCTCTTTCAAAATCCCACTCCTCAATTCATGATAATTGGGTACATAAATTATGCTCCTATACAAGAGAATTCCATCATTTCCCAATTCATAATCTTCAACTTTATGTTGCATTTTACCTTGTTGTAATTTTGTTACCAACTCCATGTACTGCAAATCTACTTTTGTAGCCTCAGAAATTCTTCCTTTAAGATCATTTTGATACATGCTAATGGTTGTAGCATGCAGTTCATGCACTCTCCTACTGAGTTCATCAACCATTTTGTTCTCTTTTCCTTTGATGTGCTTAATATCAAATTCATACTCACAGAGTAATTTCAACCATCTTCTCTACCTGGAATTTAAAGTTGGCTGATCAAAGAAGTATTTCATACCATTATGGTCTTTCCTCAGCTCAAACCTCTTTCCCATGAGGTATTTCCTCCACTTCTTCAAGGCATGCACTATGGCTACCAAATCCAAATCATGAGTGGCATAGAGCCTTTCATGCTCTTTCAATTTTCTGGATTCAAAACATATCACAAACCCATTCTGACTGAGGACTCCACCAAGTCCTTCTTTGCATGCATATGTGAAAACCAATAAATATTCATTTAGATCAAGAATCCTCAGAATCAGAGTGATGGTTAACAACTACTTCAATTGTTGGAAGCTATTTTCACATTTTGTTGTCCATTGAAACTTCACCCCCTTCATTTGCAAGGAAGTTATTGGGTGAGCAATCCTCGAAAACCCTGCAATGAATATTATGTAGTATCCAACTAGACCCATGAAGGATCTGACTTCTGTCACATTATTAGGTGTTGTCCACCCTTTAATGGTCTCAATATTTTTGGGGTCCACTTCTATCCCTTCTTCGGATATGATATGCCCCAAATAGTGAATTCGGTTTTGATCAAATGAGCACTTGCTCAATTTGGCATACAACTGGTGCTCTCTTAACACTTGTAACACAATCCTCAAATAATGCTCATGTTCTTCTGACTTGGAATATACAAGGATTTCATCCAAAAATATAATGACAAACTTGTCAAAATATTCCCGGGAAACACGATTCATTAAGAACATGAAAATAGATGGTGCATTTGATAAACCAAATAACACCATTGTGAACTCGTAATGATCATACCTTGTCCTAAAGGTGGTATTGTTGATGTGTTCATCTTTGATCCTTAATTGATGGTATCCTAACCTGAGATCAATCTTTGAGAATATCTTTGCATCCTTTAACTGATCAAAGAGATCATCAATCCTTGGCAAAGGATAGTTTTTCTTTATAGTCACTTTGTACAATTGTTTGAAACCGATGCACAATCTCAATGCCCCATCTTTCTTCTTCATGAATAATACTTGGGCACCCCAAGGTGACACACTTGGGTGTATATACCCCTTATTCAAAAGTCCTTCAAGTTGCATTTGCAGTTCTTTCAGCTCTGGTGTACACATTATGTAGGGAGTTTTTGATACTAGAGCTACTCCAATAATAAAATTTATAGAGAAATCAATATATTTTTTGGGGGTAGTCATGGTATCTCCTTAAACACATCTTCAAAAAAATTCAAGATTGAGTGATCCTCCAGATTTGGAACCTTATCCTTAGGTGCTTCCTCCATATGAGCTACAAATATTTGGTAGCCCTTCCTGTAACACTTCTTCAACTACATTGTAGAGATCTCTTAGACAGTAACTACCCTAGGAATTCCTTGAACTGTTCTTGGGTTCCCTTCCTCATTTAGGAAAGTAAATTTTATTTTATGACAGTATAAGACAAAATGGTGTTGGTCCAACCAATCCATACCAATTAGACAGTCATATGAACCCAAGCGCAAGATGTTCAAATCTACCTTGGTACTTATCCCATTCTTGTCCACTTGACATGATTTAACCAGATCAACAACCTTTCTCTTGGATCCTATAGCTAGGTGTACCATCCAATATTTCTCATTCTTGCTTCTTGGCAAAAGAAATGTTTCCACTACCTTAGGATCTATATAGCTATGACTAGATCCTGAATCTATTAAAATAGTAAAGGAATAGTTATTGATCATACCTTCTACTTCAATCATGTGTGATTGAAACTCTACTTTCTTGTTGTCCAGGGCTGCATAGATCCTAGGTACACTTCTTCCCATGTCCTCCACTATTTACGGTTTCTGTACATTGTGGAAAAATCTCACTTTGTTACTTTTGTGAGGAAAATATATATACTTATGGTCTCCTTTATAGCCCCAACATTGAATGGGTGTTTTCCTTGTCCTTTTCCAACCTACCTCAGTCATTTTGTTCTCTCTAAAATATGGTTGTCCTTGAGGACTATTTCTGAAAAATGGTGGCTTGCTCCACTTCTACCTTTGTTCCCTCTTAAATTTTTTCTTGTCTTCCCAAGCTCTTTGGAAAGTAGGGTTTCATTTATGTTGATCATATAAGAACTTGGATCTCCTTATGCTTTCCTCCAAATTCTTGGGATCATCATATTAAATATTGTCACTGATGAAAGATGGTATCCCACTCAGGTACCTTTGAATCATAACGGTCTCATCCTTGATGAAGGAGACATACTTCAATAGTTCTAAAAATATCCTTTCATGGTCATCAATAGTCATGCTGCCCAGTTTGAGTTCAAAGAACTGTTTCATCCTTTTGTCATAATACCTCTTGGTCAGGTATTTCTTGTCAAAATGCTTCTTGAATTCCTTCCAAGTCACATTTTTATATATGATGTGTTGCACTTTCACAAGTTGATCCCACCGCATGGATTCATTTTCTTTTAGATGACAGATAGAAATTATTCCTTCCACAGGAGAAGAATAATTATGCAGATGGAAATATTTTATCATTCCCAACATCAATGTATCGGCATCTTCATATTTCTTGTGCTCTCCATCAAAAGTAGGAGGTTTGATCTTGTTCATTTCTCCTTTTAATTCATCCACCCCATACCTCCTATGCTTCCTAATAGGGGATGGGCTTGATTTTTTGTGCACTCTCCTATTGGAATGTCTTTGGGAGTGATGGTATTGTATGATACCACTCCTTGATCTTCCTTTTCCCTAAGGGGTCTCATGGCTTCCTGATTTGTTGGATCCACTCTCCTTATCCATATTATTTTCTCTTGGATCTGAATTAACTTCATGTTGAAGTATTCCAACTAGTCCTTGGCCTTCATAATCCTTTCCTTATCGTCCTCATGGCTATGGTCATATTTTTTCAATTTTCTCAGGGTCTCATCCAGATTTATGTCTTCCTCTTTTCCTCCTCCATGTCCATTGGAGTTGGTTCCTTCCATACCCAACTGGACATTCATCCCTTTGATTTCATATTCTTGAATATAGACTATCTGTATATCATCCGTCACTCTGCACTTTGTGCTAATTTTGATCTAACAGTTGTTGATTATGCAAAAATCTGCAGCCAACATAACTTTGTTAGGATAACTATTCTTAATAATTTCATGAAAACATAAACCATTCTGATTCATTAATATATATCAGACTTATTTTCTTTTGATATCTTGAGAAATAGATTATTTGGATCCAATTTCTGGGTGAACATTTATCTTATACTGTTCAATACCTTTCCAATGCTTGTTTCCATGCTCAATTTTGAGTTTTGAGCAGGAAGTTATGGATACTCAAACAATTTTTCTTTTCAGTGATGCAATCCCTATACATGGATTCTTCCAACTTAGAGTCAAAATGTCTCTTAGATCCGTGTTGGATCCCTTTTTTGGGTTTACAGACCTTCCTTACTTCTTTAGGTGTAGGTTTTTATAATCAATAACCTCATGGGCTCTGTCTCTAAGACATTTCTTGTTCTTACAACAAAATTTTGGGTGTTATCCCCTTTTCTTCGGCCCCCAAATTCATGTGACCACAGGCTGTTACCAAGTGCTAGGCTGATAGGCGCTTATCTAGAACTTTGGCACTTCAGAGCTTCTAGATTTGGACAATTTCACACCTTCTTCTCTCATTTCTTTTAAACATCGAAATCCTGAACCTTTTAACTTTCTGGGGCCCATGTAATACTGTTGTAATCATATAATATGATGACACATAGCCCCCACATGTTAGAATGCTAAATGGTCCAACCAGGTTCACAAAAGTACAATTTTAACCGACACATGGCATGTCTAGGGGAGGTCCACGTCACCTCTGGGGATGTCATCATGCCACATCATACCTCGTGCTTTGACACTTCATAGCTTCGGCACTTCAGGATTATAGGTTTTTGCCACTCCAAACTTTCAAATCCCCTGGATCACCGAATTGGCGAACTCATGAAGGATGGTGGATCAATGGTCCACGACTTCCCAACATCCAATGGATGAGATTTACTACAAAAATCTAGCTTTGGGGCTTTCCAAATAACTTCTTCACAGAACTCTCAAAGTGTCAAATTACTGGAGATCCTCTCGTTCCTCCATGTGTCATCACTCAATCAATGGTCGAGATTAAATCCAGCCTCCAAGAGTTCTTGATTCAATAAACCAACAACACAATTCCTATGGTGTACCAAGTCTCTAGAACACAGGATCTACTATCGTGTTCCCTCTCCTGATCAATGATGAGGATTTAATCCATTCTTCGGAGCTTCAGGATTCTTCATACTTAACAACTCTTGACCAAGTTCCTTCATAGTACCAATTCTCCAGACTGCAGGATCTGGTGCCATGTAGAAGAGCACTAGAATAAGACACGTGGACCAATCTGAGGGGTGACATGTGTTAATTTCTAACTGGAAAAATCAGTCTTTTAAAAGAAAAAAAATCACTAACATGTGGCACGCATCTTGTGTACCCATGTCACCCAAGGTGATGTCATCAAGCCACGTCACTTTAGTGCTTCGTGACTTCAAAAATTCGAGACTTCGGGACTTCGAGACTTTGAAGATCCATAATTTATTTTGATATTTTTCCCCTAAATGTCGAATGCTTTAACTTATTTACCTCTGGGGGTCCATGTAGTAGAGTTGTTTTCAATCAAGGTGGTGACACATGGCCCCACCGTCAAGTGACACATGTTAGGTCCAAATCAATACTAAGGACCTATCAAAAGTAAAAAAACAAGTGACACATGGAAGAATTAGGGTAGGTCCACGTCACCCTAGGTGATGTCATCATGCCACATCATATCCAACACTTTGGGACTTCAGCAATTTCTTCTCATCGACACTTTTTCAAAACTGTCAAACTCTCGACTGTCGATCAAATTCTTTTTGTAGCTTTAGTGCTTCGACAATTTTTTCTCAACGACACTTTTTCAAAACTACCAAACTGTCAACTTCCAAATAGGTCCACATCACTTAGGAATTCCTCAATTTCATCACTTCAGAATATCTCTTCTCATCTACACATTTTCAAAAATCCCGAACTATCGACTGTCGACAACTGCTTCCCGTAGCTTCAGGACTTCGACGATTTCTTCATCGTTAAATCTCCAATGGATTTCCTCGAACACCAAACCTCTGAAACACTTGGGTAAATCCAATGACTCTCCTCCTCTTGAATGATCTATGACTAAGAATCACTCCAAGACTTCAGAGGATTTCCCTGTTGAAACACTGCATAAGCCCTGAACTGTTGAAACTCTGGATCTGATGGTTGTGAGGGATCTAGCTTCTTTCGAACAAATCCTATGGCCAAAATTTAAAATTTGTGGCCCAATACCATGGTTTCCCTAGTTTATCAAACTACTATACCTCCTAAGCTTATGAACAAAGCCAAGGTGTTCCCTCATCGACCTCCTGGCACATTCTAATTTTAATTCTCTAAAACGTTTTCTTCAAAAACCACTTATGCAACCCAATTCAAGCTTAGTGTCAAAAATTGGGATCTGATACGATATTGTAATGTACCCAGCAATCCTAGGGACTGGTCATGCTACCAAAAATATCTACTTTGTTCAAACTTCGATATACATATATATATATATATATATATATATGTATATAATGCAAATTTAACAAATATAGACATTCTAATCATACAAAGATTCATGCAGAAGTGAAAATAAACACATACATGAAATAAACACAAACAATTATGATAAACTTCAGACATGTAATTAAACACAACATCTAAAATTAACATAGAATTGATACTTATCTTTTTATGAGAAGACCACCAATTACATGCAAACCTTCCACGAACCTCCCAGCCTTAGACCACGCTACTCCAAGATATCAGCAGTGGGTCACCCCTGAGTTGGGACTAAACTCCACCTAAGGTAAAGGAAATCCTAGGCTAGGATGAGACTACAGAAAGTTGCACAATGCAACATGCAAGGAGCCTACTTATGCCCACCTCTCACGGACTCTCATTCCCCACATGCATGTCCCACCTCGGAAATATACACCTTCACTATTCCATAGTCCATCAACTGCTCCACTTCCCTTCCAAGGCTTCATTAATAGGTCAGATCAATAATTCTAAGAGCTCTTTAGCTATTGGTGGACTCCCTCCAGGAGAAATCACTTCCCCAACAATCTCTCCCACCTAGAGAGTGCTGCTCATAGGCTTGAAAACCTGCTTCTTCAATCCACGAGCCTGACAATCCACCTCTTCAAACCACAAGCCTGACAACTTGCTTTTTTTTTCCATATCCTAAGTCAAACAAGTAACCATAGTAGAAAAATAGGGTAAGGCAGGGTACGGTCTCAACAAAAATACTAGTGTGTGCAAGTTACAGAGGTTCACAATGGAAGAGGGTTCAACAATGGAAGAAAATGGTTGAATTATTTCATACTCAGTGCATGAGGAAATGGGGAAAATGATGGAAATAATGTCTAGATAACCCCCACAACGATGGATCCCCCCCCATAAAACTGCATGCATCTAGGTTGGCACATGACTCTCTTGAGAGCTCATCCCTCTCCACTTGGAGTTCGTTTCTTTCCCCAAAGGAACTTAGGATAACATGGTTTATTTCCCAAGCCTTAGTATTTTAGAAAAATACATTATAATAATCCCTTGGGTTAATCCCTCAATCTTATCCCCTTTTTCCTAGCCTCTCAACCCATTCCCTTTCCCTTCCTAGTGGAGCTTAGTCCCCCATAGCTCTTTCTTCATGGTTGGTCTAAACGCAACGATGTATTTTTATTAATGATCTACATAATTACATATACAAAAATAGGCTCATTGTCCTTAGCATCTAGGCTCTCTAGCCTAATAAACACATAATCCTCCCATCTTATAAATACTCATCTCACCAGCCTATAAACTTCATTAAACATCATTTAGAATTCAACAGGGTCTTGGCCTTGGGGTATTAAAATAGCTTTCTTCAATGGGATCATTGACGAGGAAGTATATATAGAGAAACATCAAGGCTTTGATATACATGGGAGGGAGTTTCATGTGTGCAGGATTAAGAAATCCTTGTACAAACTTAAAAAGGAACCCAGGGAATGGTATTCCAGGATAAATGGATACTTGCAAAGTATGGGCTTCACCAAGAGTGAGATGGATCCTAAATTGTACTTAATACTTGTTTGGATGGATCCACTCATATTGGTGTTGTACATGAATGATTTGTTTATCACAGTTGTAGAGGAGATTATAATATGATGCAAAGAATATTTGGTTACATAGTTTGAGATGAAGGATATTGGCTTGATGCATTAATTCGTTGGGTTAGAGGTATGGTAGATATTAGGAGAGGTCTTTCTTGTTCAATGGAATTACATGGTGGATATATTGAGGAGATTCACGATGGAGGATTGTAGACTGATGGCTACACCTATGGTTACCAACCTGAATAAGTTTTCCACTTCAGGTTCAGAGTTGGTGGATCCTAGGTTATACATACAACTAATAGGATTCTTGATGTATTTTTTCAACACTGGCCATGATATATGTTTTTCTATGAACACCTTGAGTCAGTTCATGGTGGATCTGAGATAGGTGGATTGGGTACCAGTGAAGCATGTCCCCAGGTACTTGATAGCTATAGTGGATTATGGGTTGAGGTATCTTGTAGGTGATGGAGTGAGGCTACATGGGTATTTAGATTTGATTGGGCAAGGAGTGTAGTAGATAAGAAGAGAACCTCATGGTGATACCTTAGTATTGGATCAACAATGATTACATGGTTCAGCAGGAAGATGAATTTTGTTGCACTCATTTCATCATAGGCAAAGTATATGGTAGGGAGTATGGCTAGTTGTGAAGCCATTTGGCTTAAAAAATTTCTTACATGATTATTTGATCAGGAGTTGGAGCCCGCAGTGATATACTGTGATAATGAGAGTTGTATAAAACTCTTTGAGAATCCATTATTCCATGACAAGTCCAAGCATATTGAGACCAGGTATTACTTCATCCAATACAAGATCCAAAAGGGAGTAGTTAAGCTTTAGTATATTTCCATAGATGAGAAGGTTGTATACATTCTGACCAAACCCTTGGTTAAAGGGAAGTTTATATTATTCAAGGACAAACTTGGAGCGATGTATGATACCTTCCTCATTGAGAGGTATTATTGATGTTTGTAGCATTGGAAATGTACTTCTACACAAGTCTAAGTGTTTAGACATGTGGAAGTCGTCCAAATACTTCTACCTTAGCAATTTACTTTATATAAAGGAATTATTAAAGTAATTTTTTTTATTAATCAGTTTAATTTAATGAAATGTTAAAGTTATTAACATTAGTGAATAAAATATTATCCATTGATCTCAAGTGAGGTGATATTTAATCTCAACCATCAATATCTTTGGATATTAGGGTTAGGTCATAACTCAAGACTATAAAAGAAAGGCTAGGCTGAAGGAGGGAAAAAATTCATATGATCACATCATAGAGAGAGAGAGATAGAAAATAAGTATTTGTTATCAAGGATATCTTGGATAGGTAGAGGAATTTCATTTGGAGATCATCTCTTATTAGAGGAGAAGAGAGAATAGGGACAACTGTAAGAGGATCCAGCAGATCAGAGCTGCAACAATAGGGATGATATGTACGGATTGAGCAGGTTGCTCAAGGTGCGTATTTACATGGGATACAATGCATAAAAGAAAATTCATACAATTGTTGTAGTAATCTAGGGCATGTACAAATCTGATAAAGTTGTATGTATAGGGTTGTACAACCACGAAGGAGTTTCTATGATTTGCAGGTATTGTTTGTAGTTTTCAGTATTTCTTAGTGGTCCATTTTCCCAGTAAGGGAGCCCTTGTAAGCTTTGATATTATTCTAATGATAAGTTGATTTGAAGGGAAAAAATAAAAATCTTTGTGTTTGAAATTGGTTTATTTGCTTTTGTTGTTATTTCCGTTAATTATTTCAATTAGTGTATTTTATTTTGTGAGCTGTTAATTTTATTTACAACAAGGAAATCACTAGTAAACAATTTATCTAGGAACTGGGATTAGAATGTCAACACTCCTAGGAATATGGCTAGGGTCTCAAGAACCATCCCTAGTGTGAAAAAACTTATAATGGTACCTATATTACATTGGTAAGAAAAATATTTTATTTATGAGGCCTATGTGATGGTTTTGAACCTTATGCATGCTCCATGATTGCTAAATCATGTTTTAAGCTTGAATACATTGGTTTTCCTCCTCGAGCCATGTCCAAGGCCCTAAGAACTATCCCAAATGAAAAAAATCTTTTAATGGAACTCATATGACACTTGTAGGCCAAATATCCCCTTTACAAATCCTATGTGGTGTTTCTAGACCCTATGCATGGTTAATGAGCCCTAAAAATATATTTTAGTCCCTAAGACACTATTTATCCTTAGACCTTGTTCAAGGACCTAAAAATTGGATGTAGTGTGTAAAACCTCATAGTGGAACCCATATGACACATGTGGGCTAAAGTTTTCCTCTATAGTGCCTATGTGGTGGTTTTTAACCTTGCTGCAATGACCCGCTTGTTGGACATGGTGTTATGGTGTTGAAATTGATGTCAAACAAGGACAATATGATCAATGTTGGACATGGTATTATGGTGTTAGCATTGATGTCAAGAATATAAATATGGTATTGTCATTGATATTCTAAAACTCAGGAGAGATAACATAGTAGGTTGCGCAGAAGATATAGCGTGAGGTGTGGAGGAATCCTGTATAAACCTAAACTTAGAAGAGATAGAATTTTGATTGGATAAATATGTTGCATAGAGGAGTGCACTGACACAAATCTTAGAAGGAAGAACATTAACCAAAGCTCAAAATAAATGGTGCATTTTAAATAACATGGGACACAGAGATATGTGAGTAAATAAATCCTTTTGTAAAGGATTGTGTTACAGGAGTCATTCATTCTTAGTTCGGGATAATCCAAGATTGTGAGATCGAGGTGATGTCATAGGTTGGGAAGGATTAAATCTCAACCATCAGATATGAAGCAGTAGCATTATGGACCGTTGGATCAAGTAGAAGATAAGATACTTCAACACTTCACCACTTTTCCACTTCGGCGATTACTGGAGACAAGGAAGGAGATTCATATGGTTTCCCAACCATTGGATCAAGATTTGATCTGGAATGGAAAGGTTGAACCATCATATCACACTAAAGCAAAGAAGGTGTTCAACTCTGGAACTGACGGCTCTGAAGAAAAGGAGTCTAAAATAGGTAAGTTTACCCAAAAGCTGAATCCCCAAAGTCACGAACTCCCGTCGACCGTCGAATTAGGGGAAGAGTGGGAAATCATGTCAATCGTTGATCTGGAGTGAAAATATTGAAACTGTCAGATCTAGCTAAGGAAGAAGGTGGTCAATTCCAGCTTTGACCTACTCTAGTGATACACAGCTCAAATAAACCAATAATGCTTGAACCCCAGAGTTTCATAATAAACAAAGGCCATAGGATCAAGACAAGAAAATATCTACGATGATATATCTATTTGACACTTTGGCAATGATCAAAGTATGGTATAAAAGTTTCAAAACTCTCGAATCCATGAAGTCCTGAAGAAAAAAAAACCATCAGATCAATAAGAAACTTCAGATGAACCTACGACCATTAGATCTAGGTGGAAGACATGTGACACATCATTAGGCCCATGTCAATAGGACCATGTTAGAAATAGATAACACATGGCCTAATAAAATGATGACAAGTGTCAAGGTTGATGTGACACATAAGGACTATAAAATTCAAAAATCAAGGTGACAGGTGGCACACACATTAAGACTCCACATCATCATAGGTAATGTCAACATACCATGTCACTATGGGATTACTGCCTCGGGGAATGTCCAACTTCTCCTACTATTACGAGGAAAATCTCTCTATGGCTAGGGTAAACCACAATAGATGGAAACAACTGCAGAAATCAAATATATCCCAAAAACATGCTATATAAACACATATGCAAGCGTGATAAGAAAGAGGCCTACCTCGTCCATATGTTCAATGAAGTCCATCGTTGAGCACTTGAACCCAAAGCTATATACCTGCAACTAGTTCTCAACGAACAAGAAAAGCAAGCATATGGGGATAATATAAAAGGTTAGCACATTAGATAGCATAATCCATTAATATACATAAAAAATACATTCATGGATAATAACTCATATATTTTTAAGATATCAATTGGATGGGAAAGGAGTATTTCTATTAATAAATGATCATCATAAGTGAAAATATTACAAACTTCCGTGTCGGCACGGTTCAAAACGAAGAAACTAAGTTCCTTCCAAATGGGCCTCCACCACTTCAATCCTCCACCAAAGGCAAGCTCATAAGAGAGAAACAATGAGGTTCTCAATTAATAAGGGAAGATCTTGGGGGCTGAAAACTATGTTCATACTTAAAGGACAAAGGGATGCATACTCAATATGAAGTAAATAATTTCTCCACAGTAACTTTGCTCTCAAATTTAAATTCTTTCTCTTCTTTCCATATCTTGGAATTGTCCCATTTATAGACTTCAAAATGGAAATGAAGGGCTGAGTCGGAACAATTCCAATATATGGAAGTCCAAGGATCACAGATCTCTTGTCATGACATGGAAACCCAACATTAATTTTCATTTTTTGGCACAAATCCCGATGTACACGGGCTATAGTGGAGCAGTCTGTGTATATGCATGTTGTATACTGTGCAAGATGCGTACATGTGGAAAAATATTAATTTTTGTCTCTGGATTTTATCAACAGGGAAGATAATTATGCATAGGGAAATGGAATAAGGCCCTCTGTGCAAGATTGCATAGGGTGAGGAAAATCTTGCTATAACAAATACCAACAAAACTACCCGTAGTGTCGAAGGCCTAAGTCACGAATTAACTTTTTTCCGTTGATCTAATATCTTGAGGAATCCTTCTCAACCATTCAATCGAGTACAGTGGAAGGATAGTGTAAGGATTACTAACAACTGGCAGGAAGGGGTCACCATAGATTTATGAATTATTCGATAGGTAAACACTCTGCAAGGATTGAACTATCTTAGAGTTTGAGTAGCTTGGAGCCCCAGAGTTATGAATAGTCGAATACCCAGAGAGCAGGAGATCTGTTGTACCTAAGTCTACGATCCTATATCCCAGACATGTGAATTTTATCAAGCGGGTAGTGTTGATACACCCTTCGAAGGAATTTTCTCTGGAAGAGTTGGAAGACTGCAAAGGTTGGAGTCCCAAAATGTTGAAGTCCCAAAGTGAACAAGAACCATCCACTCAACTATAGATTAAGTCTTGACTACTGAATTTTTTGAAGCCTCTGGATAAATCCAATATCTTCCATCTAGAGGAAAATTAAATATTGATTCTCTGATATATTAGTGAACAAAGTATACCCACTTCGGCGAAATGTACTATGGGAGGATTGAATGACTACAAAGGCCAAAAGTTTCGAAGGACGAAGTACCAGAGAACCTGGTTCCAACACCGATCATGTGATAAGGTAAAGAAGCTAAAGGGGCTAGAAGTAAATAATACCTCGAACATTTTAATACAGTCCCATGTAGAATAATAAGGGTGAAAGAACAAAAGCATTAACATAATAACGTGTGAAATAGATAATCCTGTGGTTTTGAGCTCGCGGTCACACAAATTTTGGTTTGAAGGGAGTGCTTATTTTATTAAGACTCAAATTCACAACAATTTGAGATTTGGAGACTAATGAACCAATATACAATGATGATTAAAGAAGAGTTAAATCATGAGCATTATGAATAAATAATAAAAAGGAAAATGTCATCATTTAAAGTTTAATATTATCATTTAAATGAAGAGGTGAAATGGTTCAAAGTTCAAATAAAGGGACACAATGCTTCAAATTTCACACTAGTTGGAAGACTATATAAACAAGAAAGAATGGTGAGAAGAAAGTGTCTCTGCAGTATAGATCAAAAGATCAAAGCACAAGCAGAGTCCAAGAAAAGGAATTGATGATACTTATCCAGTGAGGGTGGAAGGGAGGAGCAAGGAAGGATTCATATCCTTCACTAAGTAAAGTGTAAAAATAAGGGAGTCTGTGCTTCCTAGGGTTGGTACCCTAAAGATAAGGGAGTTGGTGCTTCCTAGGGTTGGTGCCCTAAAGACAAGGGAGTTGGTGCTTCCTAGGGTTGTTGATCCAGATTATTTTGAGAATTACATGAAGGAAGAAATATAACTGTGATATACCAATGAAATACACAAAAATATAGAAGAGAACACATAAATATAGTGAAACTGAACCTCTATTATTGAATAAGATAGAAAAACATTGTAGAACACAAATTGGAAAAATGGGGTAGCTTATCTCTAAAAAGAAAGAGATGTTGGCTATGCTTCATTCACAATAATATTTACATCACACTCCATTGCATGGTTAAAGGTCCTCCTTCACCTCAATTATATATGAGAGAGTGAGAGGAGAACAATTCCCATGATGCATGTGGGATAAATTGGACTAAATTTATAAAATTCCATAGGAATGTAAAACACTAGGACTTCCCGAGCGATCACCCATCCCAATACTACTCTAGCCTGAGCATGCTTAACTGTGGAGTTCTAATGGGATCCAATGCATTAACGCTATGTTGTAGGCATGCACATAAGACCACTAGGAAATCATTAAATGATGTCTGTAACTAAAAAATGAAGATGACATTACATTCCATTCCCCATAAAAGGGTGAATATCATGGTTTATCAAAACCACAGGCTCAAAATGGTGATTCAGTGGAAGAGGTGGATGGCCATTGAGATCCATATGGATCATTCCTCCCCACTTAGGAAGAAATGGTCCCCATTGCATCAAGTTACCTTGGGAGATGGAGAGAATTTTTCTAAATCTAAAGCTTGTTGTGTTGCTTGACTTGCTGAAGAATTTGTCCTACTTAGGTTGTTGAAGGATGTCATGAACCTGTTGTTGGAGGAGTTGGGTTTGTTCAACCAATATATCTGCATGATCTACCTGAGTGTGGGAGGACTCTATCGATGAATATGAAACATGAAGAGTATGAAGGGTTCTATTATAACCTTGCTTGATTGGGTAGTGTGGAGGCACCCTTGTAGGTGCAATAAGAACATATTGGTACTCGTCTACAATATCGTCGATCTTCTTTTGCTAGATAGAAAGGTCTTGGGCTGAGGTTGTATTGATTGTAGTGTCCTTATGTTCACCTTCTAATCAGATTGTGAAGAGGCTAAAATTTTTAGTATGAGAGATTACTTTGTGGCATTGTTTTGGTGGGACAATAGTCGAAACTACCTATGGTATCTAGTATAGGTGACCCCCTAGAGTAACAATGATGCTACAAGGTTGAGACTCATAAAAATCATGACGCCTCCACATATATGGCTGGCCTAATAGAACATCACAAACTTCCAATGATGCAACATCACCCAATACCTCATCCTTGAAGGGCTTGATGTCGTAGGATAGGAGACACTGTTGGGTGACATGAATATCTTGACTCTGGTGAAGCCACCCAATGTTGTATGGTTGCGTGTGTGGTGATGTTGGCAAATCCAACTACTTGACAAACTCTGCTGAGATGTTGTTCTTTTGGATTCTGCTATCAAAAATAAAATGAAGTGGGGTCCCCTTCACTCACATCTGTGAATGGAATATTCGCTCCCCCTCCTCAAGATCCTCTTCTTGTTGGATTGTTGCAGTTGCGATAGTAGCAGTGGGTTCTAAATCAATGATTTGTCTCCTTTTTTTATTTTCTGAATCAGGGTCCAAGTCAAGGTTTGACTCTTTGTCTTTGAGCTCGACCACCAATGGTTTTATTGAGCGACATTCATCAGTGTTGTGTCAAGGGATATTGTGGAACTCACACCACTTTCCAGTGTATTTCTTAGAATTCCCGTTACCCTTCTTTTCCTGCATCTGGGACTAGCTCTCTTGAGGTTGGCCTTCCTTTATTTGTCCATGTTTCTCCCACTTACTCTGCTTCTTGAATTTCTTCTCAATGTTGACTGCATATCGATAAGCAACTCCCAGTGAGGATATGTCCAAGAAATCCATCTTTGTTTGGATGTACCTATGTAGACCACTGTGGTACTTCAAAACCAGGTGTCGCTCAGAGTCTTTGATACCCAACTTTGAGCGCAAGGTATAAAATATGTTTTTGTACTCCACCACCGTCTTGTCTCTTTTCTAATGTAGAGTTTTCCATCTCATGCATTGCTCATCATAGTTTTTGAGAGGGTAGAAATTATCCTTTAGGTAATCTACAAAGGCCTCCCAAGTGGATTCTCCATGGTGTACCTCTCCTAGTAACCTTCCCACCAAGATATGACATAGGGAAGGGATTTAAGGAGCGTGAAGGTGATCTTTTCACTGTCGGGAAATTTTTGGACAGAGTAATAACCTTCTAGCGGATTCAACCAATTTTCTAGAGCATCTGCATCTATATAGCCTTCAAATAAAGGGATACAAAAATTGATTTGTACCTTGAAGGGCGTCGCACTTACAAAATTGTTGCTTGTCGAAGATTCCTCGGTTGTCACCATTCGTAGTCTTTGAAGGGTGTGATCAAAGTTTTCCATCATCTTGTTCCTTTTTCGCATGAGGGATTCCTCAAGTAACATCTTGAAAGGATCTCCTGCTATGCCATCTCTCTTTTCTTCTGCCATGGGAGGTCGCTTGGGCTAGGAAGAGTGTTTTTTCTCAAGTGAAACTAGCTCGAGACCCAAATCCCTATACCTTGACCTCGTCGAGGACTTTCTCTGAGAAATGACAAGGAGTAGACTACTCTGATAGCACTAATCCAGATTAGTTTGAGAATGACATGAAGGAAGAAATATAACTGATATATAACAATGAAATACACAAAAATATACAAGAGAAAACATAAATACAATGAAACTGAACTTCTTTTATTGAATAAGATAGAAAAACATTGTAGAACACAAACTAGAAAAATGGGGTAGCTTATCTCTAAAAAGAAAGAGATGTTGGTTACGCTTCATTCACAAGAAGATTTGCATCACACTCCATTGCATGCTTAAAGGGCCTCCTTTACCTCAATTATATATGATAGAGTGAGAGGAGAACAATTCCCATAATGCATGTGGGATAAATTTGACTAAGTTTATAAAATTCCATAGGCATATAAAACACTAGGACTTCCTGAGCGATCACCCATCCCAATACTACTCTAACCTGAGTGCGTTTAATTGTGGATTTTTAATGGGATCCAATGCATTAACGTTATGTTGTAGGCATGTACATAATACCACTAGGAAATCATTAAATGATGTCTGTAATTAAAAAATGAAGATGACATTACATTCCATTCCCCATAAAAAGGGTGAATATCATGGTTTATCAAAACTGCAGGCTCAAAATGGTGATTCAGTGGAAAAGGTGGATGACCACTGAGATGCATGTAGATCATTTGGTGCCCTAAAGATGCGGGCGTTGGTGCTTCCTAGGGTTGGTGCCCTGAAGAAGGGGATTTGTGTCTCCAAGAGTTGGTGCTCTAAAGAGGATTGTTGTCCTTCACAATATCATATTATTCTTTATAAGCCTTAAAATTCTTGTTAATTATATTTATATAATTAATTTTAAATACAAGTCCATTGTTGATCTATTGTGGTGATTAATAAAAGAACAAAGTAAATGCTAATTTAAAAAAAAAGAAGGTAATATTGATTCACCCTCCCCCTCTCAGTATTTCCAACACCACTAACACTCTATGGGATCAAATAGACTAACCCCCTTAATACATTATGGCCCTTAACCCCTATGACCATTGTTGTAATCACCCCTAACACACTATGAACCTAAACATAATGAACCCCTAATACATAAAGGCCATCCTTAACCCCTATGATTATTCATGCAATCACCCCCTAACATTATTTGACCTAAAACAAACCAACCCTCTTAATAAACTATAACCCTTAACTTCTATGAATGTTGATACAATAATCCCCCAACATATTTTGACCCCAAAAAAACTAACCCTATTAATACACTGTGACTATTAACCTATCTAAATCTTGAAGCAATCACCCCTATAACTCTATGAAATTGAACACACTCACCCTCTTAATACAATATGACCCTTAACCCTTATGGGCATTGATGCAATCACATCCTTTGATAATATAACCCAAAACTCCCTAACCATATTAATACGTTCATACCAATATCCTCTATGATCCTTAACATAATAACAACCTAGAACATTATGATCTGGAATGCACTATGACCCTTAATATTTGTGACCATTCAATCAATCACCCCTACAAATTTATGACCTCAAACACACTAATCCCCTTAATTACACTATTACACTTAAAACTTATATCTTTTTATGCAATCACTATATAACACTATATGAATMTCAACATGCTAGCACCCTTAATACACTATAACTYTGTTGACGGGYGAAAATTAACGCTTGCCAACTGGAAGAGTGGATCCGGTCYGGGGTTGTCTAAATAACCCAAGACATTTGGGATAACCCACCCTGACAGGTTTAGCGGCTCCATTAGCCGATCTAAGTCCTATGAAAACAAAATAAAACTACTCTAAATTAACTAATCTAAATGAACAAATAACAATTAAAACAAACTAATAAACAAATCTAAAATATTATATACAATTTATTACCTAAACTATACAACTATAATTCTATAAAATCAAATGTTCAATTACCAACAGAATCAACTTTAATTACAAATATACAATATTTACAAATTACAGATTTAAATTAAAACCTRCAAAAATCATTTGTAATCTGTTCTAAGACAACGAAACTATTGTTTTTTGATTTTATGATTTTATGAAAAAGAAATAAAATAAAAACTATCTAAACTAAGCAACCAAAATAATAACTCTAACTACGAATCTAAACTAATATATTTATCTAAACTACTTATATTATACTAACAAACTAATTATTAAACAAAATATAACAAACTAACCTGAAGTAACGCTTCAGGTTTGTCCTGTGTATGATGGTTGATTCAGCTATTTGGTGGGAGGAAACCCACACCAGATTCTCCACGACCTTCTCGTAAACGAAAGATGTTATTCTCTTCAAATATAAATAACAGGACAAGCAGGACATAAAAATTACAACAATGCTATAATTTACAAATCGTCGCAGCTAGATAAATCTGTGTGCAAAGACTTGTACAAAGTGATTCATTTAACGAAAAAGGTAAACTTGTAATTCATTAAACTAAAGCAAACTAATTGCTGTATTTTTAAATATAAGAGAGATCAGACATGGACAACATATAAATTAAATCACATCAACATGCAAAGAATTATGATAGCTAAAGTAGTCGATAATTAATTGCAAACTGATATGCAGAATACTTGAAACAAAAGTTGGATATATTGAAAGCGAAATCTGTTACAAGACATCAACTTTCGTCTCAATCTGAATCATAAATCCATAGTCTGGTTCTCCCCACAGTGATGATGATGGGTTTATTACAAAAAATGACAAGTATTTAAGGACCTCCCACAGGGTAAAACATCCCTGTGGGAATTATCAAAACAGTTTACAAAAATATGGGGATAATATCCCAAGTTTCTAACTAAAGCTAACAATCTAAAACAAAACCATATCCAAAGTATCTCCTAAACTGCTACAACATGCCCATTTGATCATTGTAATTCACATGCACCTGAAAGAGGACAAAAATAGACAAGTTAAGAGGATATTTTATTGATAAAATTGACAAAAAATCTAATTTTTAAGACTACCTACGGAATCTGGCGATTCTTTAGCTGGTCTAAATTAAACACATAATCATTTCAAAATCAATTCAAATCTTAAAGAATATATTCAAACTATTGAACAATATTTGATTGCTAATTAGAAACAAAAGAATCATTCAAATCAAAACTTGTATGCAAATTGGAACAAACTAAATCGTGATCAATCGAATGATAACAGAGATGCATGTGCTCTGTTCAATTTGTTATCACCAATTTAGGGTAAACATAACCGCTTTAGATAATTCAACAGTAATGAAATGATTTTCATGAACTAATTCCAATCGACACAAATAGTTTATGTTGCTTCAGCCATCGACAAAATCATTATCGAATCCAAACGAAATCAACAGGATCGTTTTTTCAAATTAATAGAACTATATTAAACATATACAAATGATCATGCTATTTGCAAATCAAATCGAAACTTGTATGTAAATTGAAACAAATGAAATCGTAATTGAATTAATCAATTGATAACATGATATGTGGGATTTGTCAAATGTTTGTTATTTCCAATTGGGAGCAGACATAATCGATTGAAAGTCAACGAAATCATTACTTGAATCAATTTCAAAACGAACTATTAGCCGAGTTTTTCATACGAATTCAACAGAGACAAAATATGTCAATCTGTTCTTAACAAAATCATTTTTGAAAATCAAAACCAACAGAGCAACATCAAATATATTTTCAATACCAATCCAACTCATACAAGCAATCGTGCTAACTCAAGACACGCAACAATCGTTTGCAAATCAAATAAAAACAGGAACAAATCGAAACAGTTCGGGTTTGACACAATCGTTATGGACCAAAACAGTTCCACAATTTTAGCGAATAGATATTTTTCATAGGTCGAAAGTAATCCAAATCCAAACGAGAATGTTGATTCAATACAAAACAGAGTCGTTTTTCCAATTTAATAGACTACCTCGTATTTATCAAGACAATCCCTAATAATGATGCATTACACTTATAAAAGATCATACCAATTCAATCCTACGAAATCGTTTCAAAATCAAATCATAAGAACTAAATCAGAGTCGATGGCATCCAACCACAACAAAGTCGTATCAAATCAAAACATAACCGTGTTCTAATTTTAGCATAAAAATCTCATGTACAGGTCATATGTAATCAAAATCCAAGCGAAAGCAAACCCTATTGATTTCGTTAATTCAAACCAACAAAATTATTCTAAAACGAATCAGACCCAGTCAAGACCATTCAATTGCTAAACTGGGCACGACAAAATCGCATAACCAAAACATAGCTACATTTGAGTTTAGTAAAATGAATCTACTGTACATGAAACAGAATCATTTCAAATGTATTTAAACGAACAGAGCAAATTTGAAAGCAAAACCCAATACATTATATTAATTCGAGCAAACTTACAAAGCAAAATTCATATTGAAATTCAATACCTAGACAATAAGAAATGGCTTCGATTATGATAATTTGGAATTGACGAAGGCTGTTGTCGATTCGACATTCCTAAAGACAATTGAACCGATAGTTTTTTGCTTCTTGTCATTAGCTTGAAACCTGTCTCTTTCTTTTGACAACACTGCAACTTGCTCCTCCAACGATTTGATCTTCGATTGCAATAAGGGAATGTTGGTGTAATAGCGTTCTAGCCACACATTGCATTGGATGCATGATGTTTTCTCAGTTTTTGACAACATAGGCAAGGGTTTGTTTAAGCCAACAAGGGTTTCAATGTGCAACTTGATTCCTGGGTAGTTAGGATTGTCCTTTAGGCACGGGGGTAAATTAGATACAAAGTCATAGGGTTGCTCGGAGCACAGGCCATGAGAATAGGGGTACTATTTTGCTAGGAAACGCTCGATATCGGAGTTCGAGTCCTTGCTCAGAACTATGGGATTTTGGTCGACGTTTGTCTTAGGTTTATTCCGGGCAAGTCTCGATATCAATCGAGCATTTTTCTTACCCTTTCTGTCGACAATAGGATTACCCTTGACTTTCTTACTCACAGGCTTCTTGACAGCTTGAATCTTGTCTGTTATGATGTCAGGTAGGTCGATGTCAGGGAAAATTGAGGGTTTAGCAGGAGGTAGAAGAACATGGAATGGCACGGGTGGTCCGACCATAGTCTCACTAACCATGACTTTATCGATTTGGAAAGACTCTGGATTAGCAAAGCCATTTCTGGATAGAAAGGCTTGCCAATTATCTCCATGAATATTTAAATGGTGGACTACGATGAGTCTGATCAAGCCGTGATGAAACAAGATGTTATCATCCTTATCGCTTTTGAACCTCTTAGAAATCTTGTAAATACTACGCAAGAAGTAATGCGACATGTTCAAAGGATATCCCATGAAATTCATTAATAACCGGAGGTGATACAGAAAAACCAAGCCATACCGACCTTCAGAGGTCACAAATTGTTTCACAATTACCAAAAGATCATGCCACCTGGGTTTGAGGGTGGAAATAGGCATACCTTTATCACATGAGATAACCTTTCTTGATACGAATAGTAATGGCCATGACACCTCATCAACTTTGGAGTTTTTAAACCATCGTTGGCCCATGGCTGCTAGTCCTGTAGCAGAGCTTATGAATTATTCATTGAGTTCAAGCTGAATGTCACCTACTTTAGCCCTACACCCATCAAAGGTGAGGGAAAATTGTTGGGCAACCGAAAGGTTGAAACCCTCGAACCTCTGTATAAAAACGAGCCAACCACTATCTTCTAAATCCTTTTGAGCATTATCGAATAGTAAGAAGGCTTGGTTTCCATTTGGCTCTATGCACACCATCGGTGCCATAGACAGGAGCACACGGTGAGGGAGGTGAATGGGATAGGGTTGGAAAACAACATACGTAGGGGCAGAATGCTCACAGGCTTACCCGAAACTAGCAAAGGTGAACCAGGATAGGGGGAAACATTAATGACAGAACGTGCGAAGGTGGTGGAGCTGGTTTAGCTCATGCACAATAGTCATATCCTATAGTACAACCATCAGCGCAAATAACTATTCAACCCACTATTGCATAGGTTAAAACCATGCTATTCAATCAATGAAACCTTATGGTAGACCGACCAAACATTCGCACGGGTAAAGTTTTATTGTAGCTTTAAAACCAGAGCAAAAATTTGAAATCACACCAAGGGTCCGATCATATGAAATGCAATGGGCATATCGATAAGGATGATTACAACAATCCAGTGACGATTTTAATGTGACTTCGAAAACCAAGTTTTCACACTTGCAGTCGTGAAAACAAGAACTAAGGTAAGTGTGAAAATAGTGCAAAAAATAATAGTGTCATTTTATTCAAGGATTGCGACGAAAATCAAGGTTTGCAAAACACTGGTGTAGGCAGCTTATAAGGACAATAGAAAAATGCGAATTGGCTGCCAACAATGGAGACACACTGGTAGAAGAAGTTATCTCTGCTAAAATAAACAAATTCAGATTAGGATAATGAGAAAAATTCTAACTCAAAAATAACAACCAGAAAATCGTATAAACATCTTCATTAACCACATATTCCAACAGTGTTTAAAGGATTAAAACTGATAACAGTCTTAAGAAAAGCGAGCCATGATATTAAAGATAAAATCTCCAATACTGTTGACAGAGCCACTGTTTCCAGTAGGCGTCCATAGCCTCGACAGGGTTTCCATTTAACCCACTCTGACATCTGTATCCTACCAAGAAGTTTCAAATTAGAATAAAGGACATTTTAAGGTCAAGTTATCTCATTTTTTCCAATTTTCATATACTCGACATTTCTTCGCTTCCAGCGGGCCTGTTCAGTACCCCAACGAAGTTGTCTTGGTGTCATGCATGCATTTACCCGCTACTAGCAGACTTGTTCAACATCCCGACGAGTTTACAAGCACTTCCCAAAGCTCTATTAATGATTTACTTTGTTTTTTTTTAGCAATATATAGTCGAGCGGGGTGATGCTTAAAATTATGTTATTTTTGACATATTGTTTACAGACCTTGAAAGAATTTTTTTAAAACTGTTCTTCATTAAGATTCAGAGATGGCTTGTTTACAAAACCAACCTTCTAAGGCATAGAGACATCTTCTGAGTCATTCCCTTAAGGAATAGGGACAACGTAAGAAGATAATGGATGATCGTGACAGGCTTTACTCAGAGATCGAAATCAGTTAACTTCTTTCAAACAACAGTCTTTTCTCAACATGGCAGTAAATTTCAGAAGTATATTACAATTGATGTTTAGACAACTTTTCAGCAGTCATTTCAAAGAAAGAATTTTCTGTTTTCTTTGTCTGACTAGTTCAACATGTAGGTATGTGTATTTCCAAAAGCAAAAATTGGTAAGCATAAGGGAGAAATCAAAACACACCAGCGAAGAAAAAATTGGAAAGCAAAGAAATCCAAACAAGAAAAACAAAAAACAAAATATGTACAAAAGGTGCATCTGAAGACCTCATGCCACAAATCCCTTGGGAGACTGAAAAGTAGGAAAATCCTATTTGATGGGAAAATAGTCTTACTCATGGTACCTTGGGTCAGGGTTGATTTAGATTTATTTATCTCTTTACTTTTCCATTTAAGATTTTCATGACGATACTGCATTTTTTTTTTTTTTGAAAATAAATGTTCAACTAAAAGCAAAGAGAAAAAGATCAAGGGGACTTCCCTGACAACAACCATATTATGGTTCTCATGGTGTGCCACTTGTGTTCATGACTACATTATTACAAAGAGAAATAGTGAGAAATAAAACTGAAAGAAAACCTATTCCTAAACCTACCCTAACTATTGAACACATCAGGATACTACGTGAAGTCATGCTTCCAATGTAGCCATCGGAGTAACTCTAATCCTACAACGAAAACATAATCAAGCATTACTAATAAGAATGGTAATATATCAACAAATGATAGAAACATATCACACTTACCTTCATAATAATCATCTAAAAACAAAGTAAGCATGATCTTACCATTTCCTTGGATATTCTTGTTGTACGAATCCTCCAGCCATTACGCAATCTTGTCGTGATAAGGGTCATAATGGCATGGGCAAGTGTAATTAGTATTGAAAAACTTGTCAGGATTACGAGGAAATGGAATAACCATCAGCCAAGGCTGAAATTCCCCATCCTCCTGACAGTTCTCTAAGTATTCATTAATTTCTTCACATGGAGGATCTAAAAGAAATATGTCACACCTACTTCCAAGATTCTTAGGTAGAAATAAAGCAAGCACAACTTTATCTTCATTATGAATTTTTTTTATATAAGAGTATTCAAGCCATCCTAA
>ML792560.1:51446-67607 GCA_009831015.1 Picea engelmannii
GACTATCTTGAGCCCTAGACAGTTTCCAGGTGGAGATTGGTAGCTATGCACCTAATCCAATTGGCTTATTTTGGAAGTTTTCATGTTAGTACATCTTTCTGTACTTCTAGGGCCGTTTTGAGGCCCTAAACAGTTTCTTTTTTATTTCCACAGTCAAACTATAGATGAAGTCAAATTTTGACAACATTATGTGTAGTTCTAGAAAATACCTTTCCAACGGGCTATCATGCACCTAAAACGTAGGTCGTATGAAAAAGTTACGACCCTGATAAGTTGAGGTACCAACTTACCCATCAAGGCCCACATAATGTTTGGCATTTCATCTCCTAGGGTTAGGTTTTTGGATGTGTAGGGTGTTGGAATTCATGAGTAATGTTAAAAAGGCCTCTAGAGCCTCATTGTAATTGTTCTACTCAGACATATGTGCTTAACAAGCCACATCTCTTGTCAGAGATAGCTACCACCACTTGAGCAAGTTGTTTCTAGTTCTATAGTTTTACAATTTCATCTTGTTTTATTTATTCAATAAAATTTATTGTTCACTGGATATCTGTTGTTGTTCTTTGTATCTCTATTTTATTATATTCAGTCTGGTATTCCTTCCATTCTTATCATAAATATGGATCATTGGTATAAGAGCGGTCTTCTCTTCATTTATTTTTCTTCATGCATGTCCCCGACAAGATATGGGTACAAGAAGTTGGGACTCGAACCAGTCAATCCTTTGCAATATTAGCCACACCGAGCCCAAAAACAACCCATGGGGGATGAGAAGAAAGATGATAGACCAAAATATCCTTTAACATTTTTCTTGAGGAATCCCTTGTGCGACAAAGGAACGAAATGATGGATAAATTTTCACATATCCTTCCGCGACTACCGAGAGGAGACACATCTTCATCAAGCGGCCATGCAACCCCCTTCAAGGTACAAGTTAATTTTGATATTCCATTATCTAAAGGACTGATAGATGCATATATTGTAGATAAATGGTTGAATCGTCTTGTTGGCCCTTGACTAGGTTTTGTGGAAACGCTGGTCATGTTTGACCAATTTTGGGACTTCGACAGACTGGTCGAAGATGAAGCATTAGGCAAAGTGGAGATCGCAAGATATCGCCCCCTTTAGCGGGCCTTTTTGGGTTTAGGTTTTATGTAACGGGTATGGGATGTTGACCCATAGGTTTACCCATGCTTTGGCCCCTTTTTTAATGTATAAATAGAAAGCTAGGCGTTGTAAGTAGGGGGTGCTAAGGGTGATATCATGCTAAGTGCAAGAAATGTAAGAAGTAGTTACTAGTCATTGATTGGCTTTGTGCATGAACATGTTAAGGCTTGCAGGGCTGAGTACAAGTGTTTTGTAAGTGCTTTGTGCACACATTGTGTAGAGGCTCTGTGCTTGGACCTAACTTGGGGAAGGAGGATCTGGCGAGGTGCACGCAGATCTCTTGTCCTATGCAGAGTTGGTTTTGTGGCTCTGTGCATGTGAGAATATTGAAAGAAGATAATAAAGAAGACAAAGAGTTGGTGGACGTGGCCCCACATTGGGGGTGAACCACGTATATCCCGTGTTATGGTTTCTTTGTGTGATTGATGTGATTTATTCTTAGTGTTTTCATATTTTTGTATGTTATATGCATCTGATATAGTAGCTTAGTGCTTAGTAATATGAATGAATTATAGATATGATCTATTTCTATGTGCTATGTGATTGGATGTGTTAGATCTTATTGAATATTGTGTTTCTCTATAATTAGGGCTTTACCTACAATGTGAGTAGGGGATAAATGTTAATGAATGCTAACTGCTAAGTGCTCTGTTAAGTATTGTAATCACAGATCTGTTTTATAGCTAGGTTGTAGAAACTTGAGTCCTGCAAACCCCCTTGCCTCTACCTCGGGTGAGACTTCATCTTCTTTTCATGTGTTGTTGAAAGGGCTGGTAGTTAGGGTTTTGTTGGTGCATTTTTTAAGAGTTGAACCCTAGGTCTTCCCCTGTGCCAACAAATGGTTTTGTTTCCGGGACTTGAAACTATGATTGCTAGGAACTAAAGAAAAGAGAAAGCTCTATGCGTAGATCTATTACTTTAGTGCACAATATTCTACTTGACTTGTGGAGCTCTGTGATAAGAAAGGAATCAGATCTGAAGAAAAGAGGTAACATCTTAAATCTTTGTGCTCTGAGAAAGGTAAGATAAGCAGAAATTTTTGTTTCGAAAGAATGGATCTAGGTATGTTTGATAATTTTGTCCCAGTCTGAAAACTAGGGCACAGATAGAAGAAAGAAGATTCGATATGAGTAGATCTAATAGAAGTAATGAAATATAATTTATTCCTATGAATAGAAATAACTGTTGGACTAAAAAGTGGATGCAATATCCTAGAAAGAATTTTTTGCAGACCCACCACTGTGATCCTAGTGCACAGTACAAGAAAGGTTGGGGATCGTTCAAGAGAAAGGGAGGATTGACTCTTTGTTATAATTGTAGAATACCAATACATCTTGCTACGGAATGAACTGGTCGAGGTCCTATTTTCCTTTGTTGTAAGGCTACTGGACATGAAGTTTTGGATTTCCCTAAAATTATTGTCAAAGTTGAAAAGATGAATATGAAACAAGAAAACCATGAGAAAGGCCAAGAGACTAAGGATATGATAGAACCCCAGAAAGAATCAAAGACTATATTATTGCAGATGAAAGAAACCCTGAATGATCACAAAGACATCAACTTATCAAAGGTCTTAAAAGAGAAAGAGTGCATAGAAACAAGAATAGGAGACTTCGGCATAGACTGTGTCCTGGATGAGGAAACACATGTGAATATCATGACAGAAAGAACTTGGGAAATTTTGGGAAAGCCTACTATGGTTCCTTCACTGGGAGGAACATGATTGTTTAAAGGGAAGATGATAACCCTATGTGGAAGACTTACCCAGATACCTATGAGTGTTCATGGAACTTTGACAGAAGAAGAATTTGAGGTCGTTAAGTTTGTTGAGAACAATGCCCCATTTTCTATTTTTCTAGGAAAATCTTGGGTTGAGAAAGATTAGATACAAAGGAAACAAGAAGAGGAAGCTCTAGAACAGAAAAAGAAAGAACTAAGAGATTTCATGGCTAGGAGAATAACACACTTAATGGAAGAATAGGAGGAAAAGTCGAAGCTACTAAGGACCAGAAACCTGGATGTTGAAGTTGAAAGAACATAGGAAGACTTGGAACCCTTGTCCACACAGGAGAGTATAACACCTACCCCAGAAAGAAAAGAAGTATTACCCTCAAACCCTATGAAAGACTCTCTACCATGCAAAGTTACTATTCCAAGAGGAGATAAGAACAATAATGGAAAGAGGAAACTAGTGACTCAAATCATAGGAAAGAAATCCAGAAAGCTCAATAAGAAGAAAGAAAAGTTAGAAAAATTGCAGGAAGTTCCAAAGAGGACTTCGCAGAATTGGAACTTCGTTGGAATAAAAAAACAACATAGATTGGCACTTTGCCACGATGAAGCAATATGACTATTGGAGGCATTCTAACCATTATAATGATGCTCCAGAACAACTAGAAACACAGTTATTTCTGGAATGTTTTCCATTGGACCGTTGGGACCGCACCATAACAGATGGGATTGCATTGATTGAGGCGTTCCTGCCCATTGTAAGAGTCTATTACGACGTTGTATATTTATCCTGTCGAGCATTTCATTGAGAAAACTTTTTCCAATTGTGATTATCCGAGCCCACAGAGAACTAGTTGCTTTCGTGTAGTGCTTATCGAGAGCTCACCACCCGTTCTGTTACATTGAGTGTTTTCTCACTGACCTAAGATATCTGATCTCAAGCATGGATGTCGGAAGAAATTATCACAGTAGAAAATTTCATCGAAGATATCCTAATAGACCTCATGGATGAAAAGGTGATTTATGCAGACATACAAGCTTCATCGACGCGAGGATTGGAAGCATCCCCGTCAACTGCACAACATCGGTCTAGTCGACCCACTGCTGAGAAATGTAGCAAGCATCGTGATGAATTGGAGGATGTGAATCTCATCCGATCTATCCTGCCCGACTACATCCCACCTCTAGCTGGTGTGGTTAGTCGTGACAGTGTCCCGAGGGACTTCAACTACACCTTTATCATTGCGTACCTCCCAAAGGGGATATGCACAGATGGACTGCAGTTGGGATAGATTATGATGTTGAAGATCAATAACTTCAACTTGGGAGATCACAAGAACTATGGAATGCTCACCCCACATAAGTATTTGACCAAGACAAAGGGTATGAAGTTGAAGATCATCCCCCAGCCATGGACCATGGACATTGCGAGGTCCACCATCCTGAACGTAATGAAGATACCCCACTTTGGAAGGCATCAGGAGGTTAACACATGCATTAAAATATTGTTGTCTTGATTCCATGGAGATTATTTATCACTAGACATATGCATCACCGTCGATCCATCGTTGATCGATCGGATCATCAGATTAAGCATGCAAGGACCAGACCCATAAGACTTTTATCCAGGGAAGGCTGCAGATCACGCCCTAGTGTAGGGAATCAAAGATACCTATGGTGATGTGGAGAAGGGGAAGTGAGGCTAAAAGGTAGCTTCCATCCATAACAGCATAGTGCACATAGAATGCTAGTTGATCACTGGTAATATAGTAAGGAAGAACATACCCACGCAGGTCACGACATTCGTTGTTGACCTCGCGGGAAAATGCATTGAAGGACTACAAATGAACTGGGCGAGATACCTCATCAACTAGTTAGAGAAAGACTATCACGATGCTTAGGATCAGGGCTATGATTTTCATTTCAGTTGGCTATTGATTCTCATCGCCTTCACTACTTGGGAGATGTCGGAAGGAGAGACCTTCCCTGAAATTGAGCCATCCTAACCACTAGTTGCGAAGTTCACTACGCTATGGTATTCGAGTGACATGGTGAAGAAATGGCAGTCAAATGCAATGTTCCAAACCTATTATATGTAGTTGAAGAGGTCCATTGAATCCTTCCCTCACATGACACTGAATACACTACATTGGTTCAGGAAATTTGTGAAGTTCTGCGCAGAAAGGAATTTCATTTGTATCACTACGTGCAGAGATGAAAGCAAGGAGGAGCTACAGAGTTACTATAAGCTCACTGAGGAAGACATGGAGGAAATCACCAAGGAGTGGCCTGAAGAATTCCTTATGCCAGTTGAATAGGTAGAACTGTCCAACCCTGACCTCATCGGAAGTCCATTAGTCACTCAAGAAGAATATGATGCACCCAACAACAACAGGAGGAAAAAGAAGGAATATGCACATGAACTAAACAATGCATCAGAAGAGACTGCATTAGAATCACCTGAAGGAGGAGGAGATGATGAAGTGGACAAAGAAGAGGATGAAGGGAAAAAAGACAAGCAAAAGTAGGGTGAAGTAACACCACCTAAATATCCCCTCGAAGAGACAGAGACATCCAATAAAAGAAAGGTTTCCCCAAATAAATCTACATTGCGGAAGAATTCAAAAGCCAATAAACCACCATTTCAGACTATGCTAAAGGTGGATGACATTGACCTTATCATTACTACTGTGTCAGACACCTCAAAGGATATCTTGCAGAGAAGTGAAGCCAAACATGAGACAATGTTTGACAGGATCGAAGTAGGTATTCAAGGAGTACAATAGGCTCTCTATTCGATCCACGTAGTGTCTATTGCGCCACCATCATCAGAAGGAACAAAGTTGTGAGGTGAGCCTGCCCAACTAGGAAGATTAGAAGACTCGAAAAAAGATCACCTTTGTCGTGTCCAGGAGGAAAAGGAACAAGCCACAAAGGCCCTGAAGCAAGCAAAAGAGGATTCCATAGAGAAACATTGGGTTTCCCAACAAAAAAAAGATGACATCCAAGCAAAGTTTGCAGAGGATAGAGTGCAAATCTAGAAGGAGAAAGAACAGCTGCTCACAGAGCAGATGGGAGTTAAAGAAGTAGTCACCAAAGCACTTCACTCTGTGACAGGATTAGAATAGAGGGAAGAAGAATCCATTGAGAAGTAGGTGGGGAATCATGTTGAAGCCATTCATTAGCTCCAAGCATGAATAGAAGAAATGGAACTACAAGTCGTGCCAAGCACTCCGTAGGAAGTGCGAGATCAGATAGAGGAAACTACCCAGAGTGCAGTTGAGAGAATCAAAGAATTGAACTTGGAATGAAAGCAACTCAATAGTCAAAGTGCACAGACCTATGATCGCCTTTCAAAGGACCCTGAACTAAGGACATTGGAGTCACAACTCCAATAAGCAAAGCAACAAGCAACAATAGTGCAAGCACATTTGAATCTACTATCACCGTTCAAGAGGATGAAAAGGTCACAGGAACAATGCATGGTTCAGAAATAGGTCCATGCCATTTAGAGTAATGTCATGGAAGTGACCCAGAGGCTCCAGCCAGTGAAGGATGAATCTTGCACACTTTTTGAGGAGATTGAAGGACAAGGTGCATATCTAGAACAAGTGGTCACCTCAGTTGAACAACGATTGGAAGGACCTGTCACTAAGAAGGTCATTTAGGAGTTCTCCGAGCAGGAGGCTCTGGAGAAACAACAAGTCGAAGAAACTCGAGCTAATCTCGAGGCCTTCGAGGCAAATTTACCTAGATCAGAGTGACTCGGGATGAGTCACAGGTGAGTGTTGGGGGCCTGTTGGCCCTTGACCAGGTTTTCTGGAAACGCTGATCACGTCTGACCAATTTTGGGACTTTGACAAGCTGGTCGAAGACAGAGTGCCAGACGAAGTGGATATCGTGGTATCTCACACCCTTTTACGAGCCTTTTTGGGTTTAGGGTTTATGTAAAGGGTATGGGATGTCGGCCCATGGGTTTACCCATGATTTGGCCCCTTTTGTAATGTATAAACAGAAAGATAGGCGATGGAAGTAGGGGGTGCTAAGGGTTATATCATGCTAAGTGAAAGAAATGCAAGAAGTAGTTACTAGTCATTGATTGGCTTTGTTCATGAACATGTTAAGTCTTGCAGGGTCGAGTGCAAGTGTTTTGTAAGTGCTTTATGCACACACTGTGTAGAGGCTCTGTGCTTGGTGTTATCACTGAAATTTCATCTACAAATGGTTACAGGAATCCAACATCTTCAAACAGTCATGAGGTCACCCATGGACCAAAATTACCACAAAATAATTTCCAAAGGGTCTAAAACTATACAACCAGTGATAAGATTAAGGTGCACTATGACTACACAGGGTGTGTGCATACATGCACAAACCAGAAACACACGTAAAGTGCACATGCACACGATGCGTGACTGTGGTCACTAAAATCCATGCACACCTGAGAACGACACATTTATGAGATTGGTCGGCCTCCTACCCACTTCTGGTTTAGCTTCCAAGTTGATTTGACATCCAAATCTCGGCTGGATCCCACTGGGTGGCTGGTCAAAGACCTAAAAATGCCCTAAAAAGCCCCTTTTCACACTAAAAGTTGGTTTCACAATACCTCAAAGTGATGCTATAAAACAAGGCCATGGGTGCACTACATTTTCAAGGAATTCATTTGCAAGGTTATGTTGTTTCTATTCTCTTGGGGAATCCTCTTTTCTCATCAAGAGTATACTAGCATCATTACATTGGGCAATCCATCTCACCTCTTGAGTGGATTAGCTTGGGATTGTTTCACCATTTCATTCAAAGTTGTAAGAAGAGCTTAGTTGTGGGGGTCCAAGAGTCCTCCCTTGGAGGAAGAAGGGATCCAAAGTCCTCTTTCTTCTTGGTGTTTTCTTTCACTAATATAATCCTTACCATTGGTGACATGAGTCTTATTGGTTTTTTGTTCTTATGTTCTTATGATCAATAGTTTAGTTGTTCTTTTATTTCTTAGTTTAATTCTTAGTTTGTTCTTTTATGTTTTTTTCTCTAACCCTTTCCTTTATTGTTGTCTTTCTTAGCTAACCCAACTAAGCTTGTAAGAACCTTTGTTTTGCTCATTTAGGTGACAAAAGAGGCACAATAGATTGGCGACTCCACTGGGGAAAGGTATCAGTTTCCTACCCCATTTGGGTTTTTCTAGCTCTTCTTTTGGTTTATTTAACCTATAGGTACCTTAATCAGCCCAAGCCGACCTGCAAAACATCTAATTCAAAGATGAATTGAGAGAATTCCATCCAGAATTTTCTTCACGGCCGTCTGTCAGTTGTGCACGGGTTTATTGGACCACAGTCATGCATCGTGCGCACGTGCACCAAAATTACTGTGTTGTTCTGTGCACTTGTACCCAAAATTTTGTTTCGGTTTGCACACAGGCGCTTAGTGCTCCTCTATCTAGTCTGAGACCCGTGCACCTGTGCAGAAAAATACACATTGTAAGATTTTTTGTGATTTGGGGAAGGCCCCTAGCCTTATTAAAAATGATTTCATGCATGTTGTAATCTGCACCACACTTAGTTCCCTCTCCATATAAAGGGATTAGTCAAAACACATAGGCACTTAGGGGGTTTAAAGTCATTATTTCCTCTTTTGCTTTCATTTTTCCACATGGATGGCTTGTTTTGACTAAAATTATAAGTTGGAATCATTTGTAATCACATAAAACTTGCATTGGGACCAGAAGTTGGATAACAATCGTTTAGTATGCTCTTCTCTCACGCTTCAAAGAAACCTTGAGAATCAGAAAGAGGTTGTAGGACAACTTCATCTCCCTTAAAAAGACTAAAAACTTTAGGAGAGGACAACAACCCCCTCAGGACTCCTCTTAGTTTATTTTTCAAACACATCTCAAGATTGTAATGGGCCCATACATGCCCACATGCTACAAAGATAGGATAGTGTTGAAATTTACTTTCTTAGATTAAATCACTAGGNAAGTTTAAAGGTTTTGTAACGGGCCCATACATGCCCACATGATCACAATCTAGGATAGTTTCAAAGCTTTCTTAGATTAAATCACAATAGGGAGTTAAAGGAATAGTAAAGGACCCACATGTCCACATGCTAACTTCCTAGGGACTTTTGAATTACGCAAGGTTGTACCAAAGGCATTTAGTTAATTAGGTAATCAACACTTGTAAGGACCAAGCGAAGTCCACATACAACAAGGTGACACCTAATTCATTAAAGCCTTGGCACACTTTCACTCATTCACACACAAAAGTCACTTATCATTCACATAGTTTTCATCTCGAAACTTGGAGGTCAAAGTAAGTTTCCTCCAAAGGGATTCTGAAACACACCACCCTTTTCTTGACAAAACTATCCACTCCCATTTAATTTCAACGAGATTGGTTCACACCTCTATTCTCTCAAACAAACCACATCTAAATTATTTTTTAAAACTCACTAAGTTTTCCTCCACAGGAGGTGCCAAAAGAAATTTTTTAGTTTAGGTAGGATTTCGGGGGTAGGCATCCAAATAACTCCCCGTTATCTGGTTCTCACATTGTTAAAACAATAGAAGTTGTCAAATAGGGAATTGAAAATCCTCCAAGTCAAGTGTTCCTAACACCATAAGGTAGGGAGATACCTGTGAAGGGTTGAAGGCCGAGGTCTGGTTGTTCGGTACGTCCCCCCTTGAGGCACCCACCTCTTTGACAGGATCCAGCGCGTGACCCATTTCTTAGGCCGAAAATCTAAATGCTACACTTTGACCGAGGTACCTATTGACCAAATTTTAGGACATCTACCCAGGTGGAAATTGTGGGCTGCAATTGCACCTTGATTAGATTTTGTGTGGCTATTGGGAAATATCGCCAACTCTTTCGATATATGCCCCCTTTACCCCTCATTATAACTGATTACTTCATCCTTCACTGGTTTCTCTTTCGGTGACTTCAGACCCCACTGTTGAGTACTATTGGAAGGTCCAGTGCTATTTGAGAGGAAGGACGTTACATCTTTTAGGACACGAGCATTTTTTTTCTTTGATCCCTCATGTGGACAAAACCCACTTATCCACATATATGCTTCTTTTTCAAAATAATTTATGATGCACTTCTGATTACATTTGATTTAGATATATATCGTGTAAAGTTAAAAAATTGTAACAAAGGCTCCTATTTATTTATTACTCTCACCACAATTCGCACACATCCACTCATCTAGTCGAACATCATAGGGGACCCACAGAGCCCCCATCGTTCCAGACTCTTGCTAAACCTCCCTCCTATTTTAGGGGGAGTTACTAGTCTTGCCAACTCATCGGCCCCACCTTCTCACACTCCTGTGAGTGCCACTATCTTAGGATCAACTTTTCTTGGTTCCACCTTACTTAGGTCCACTTCCCAAGGTCCTCCATCCACTCTCTCTCCTTTACGTAGAAGCGGGGGGGCAACTTCCTCTCAAGGGGGAAGTACCAACCCACCTAGTCCCCCTCAAGGGTCAGGTTCACAAAACACTCACACCATGGCTGGAACTAATCCTCCACCACCACTCCAGATGCCATATTTGGCCTCTCTTAATATACTAGATCTAAGCAAACTCACAAATGATCCTATATTGCATGACCCCACATGGCCCACAATGCCCACCAAACTACCTTTAGATATCCCCAAGTTTGAAGGAAAGGCAGGGGATGACCCTGCCAATGACTTTCCACCTATGGTGCTCTTCCAATAGCATTATGGATGATTCCATTCGACTACGATTATTTCAACGCATGCTCACTGGCCCATCAGCCAAATGGTATGTAGACAAAAAATCGGGGTCCCATGCGACTTTCGAGTCCTTGGCCAAATCATTTTTGACCTTCTTCCAATTACCAGTCCGCCATGACAATGGTCTTGAACTACTCTCTAATTTTAAACAAACCTCAGCCACACATATCGTTGATCACATTCATGAGTGGCATCGACGACAAAGTTTTTGCAAAGCCGAAACCACCAAAGAACAGTGTCTTGACTAGTTTCTCAGATCACTTGTCTCTCTCCTCGATAAAGATGTAGCTTCCACCTTCCCTCAATCAGAAGAAGAAGCCATCAGTAAGGCTCAACAATATGACCTCATTTATAAAAAATTAGGGTACTTGTACACAGTACTTCCTAACCTCCCAAAACCCATGCCATTCGGCCAAGATAAACCCGGGATGTCTCACTCAGTAGATGGATTTATTGGTAACACCACACACCATATTCCACAACCACAACAACCACCAATGTATGGCACACCTCCATATCCGTCGGCATATGGGGGAACCTATTATTACCCTCCGCTCCCTTATCAACAACCATACCCTGTTGCTATTCCTCCACCGATCAATGGGCCACCACCAGCACCCACAATACACCAACCAATCCAAACAAGTTTTGGTACGCCCTCTACCTTAGCTTATACTCTAAGTACTAGCGAAAGTGACACACCTTCCTATGTACCTTATGGATAATTACCCCCACAGAATCCATACTTTCCATTCCCTGGTCCTCCACAACCCATGGCTCCCCCACACCCTCACACTGGGGTGAATTTTGTTCAGCCCTCTCCCCTTTAGCAATATCAAAATTTTGAACAACTGAATATGAAAAATCTGACCCATCAGTTGAATAATTCCAAAAATAAAGGAAAAAACAGGAACAATAACAACCCAAGTCAGGGCGGGAATCACCCTCAACAAAACCAACCTACTGGGGGCAACCAGAATCAAGGGAATCAGAACCCCTAGGGGGGCAATAACAATAGGTGTCAAGGGGAAAATAACAATAATATTAGAACCACCTTCCCTTGTGCCCTTTGTAGTGAGTTCAGTCATTATAATCATCATTTCCCCCAAATCACTGATTTTAAATAGATGAAAGATTCAGGAAGTGTACCACATCCTCTAGCACCGCCTTCCCCTCAGCAAGCCCCACAACAATACGTGCAACAACCACCCCCAGCCGTGCTGCAAAACCCCATTCCACACCAGGGTGTGATGAACACCCAACAGGAGATACAACCTACCCCACCATAGTTGGGACAATATCTCAACCCAAACAATCTCGCAGATCGCACTATCCTCCTCACTACAGACACGTAGTTGTCAATACCATGCACCCACTGAGTCTCCTCCCATTCCCCTAGAAAAAATCCCAACACCAATAGGACCCCCTTTGGTGATTCCTCATCCTATCACAGATACACCTCTTTGCATCCCATTGCATAGTAATTTCCACAACCCACAAACTAGGGCGGGTCATAGTTATAGTTTGGTCGATGACTTAGCACAATCCCTGGCTACCATGTCAGTCTTAGAAGTCCTTCAAAATTGTCCCACTCAGTGAAAATCATTACTTTCCACCTTGGGGGCAGTCGACCCCATGGATACTCAACTCATCACATTTGACCTTGACAGCAGAGAACCTCTCCTCCCCACTCTAATCACTTTTCAAATCCTAGTGAAAATTCAGAACATTATAGTTCATCAGTGCATCATCGATGAAGGTGAATCCACATGCATTATGTCCAAGTCTATATGGAAGAAACTTGGTTCCCCCGAACTCATAACATCTACCATTACCTTAAGAGCTTATGATGGATGACCATCTTCTCCTGAAGGGATATTCCAAAATGTCCCTGTAGAACTCGGGGGCAAGACCATTCTCATCGACATTGAAGTTATTGATGCCCCACTCGATTACAATATCTTGTTCAGTCATAGCTACATGTACACTATGAAGGCAGTTGCCTCTTCCGTCTTTCGAACCATGATGTTCCCCCATAATGGGAAGATCATTACCATTGACCAAGTTTCACATTATGAGCCTAACCCTTCTGCCGACATCGATAACATTCTCCCTCTCATCCATACTAATCATGAAGCATACCCACTCATCGAAATGGGTCTTAGAATTTTCAAAGACCCATCATTGTTAGGAACTTACCATGGTGCACCACCTCTCCTTCATCCTTCCAATCAGGTATGCATCGTATCATCCAAAGAAATTGACATGGAGGATACCCTTCCTCCTAGGGAGGCTTCTATCATATCTGACGTCCCACTAGTCACAGAGCTCCTCCCTCATAAGCCTCATGCGAACTCATTGACTCCACTAGTCCACAATTTCACTTCTCCCCAAGGCCATATCTCGGTTTGGGAAACAGTTCCCCAAGCCATTACTCAAATCCCCTTATTTTACCCTCCACCAGGTGTACAAGCTTTCCAAGTGGCCGTAATGCTTACCCTCCCTAATATGGTGTTGGCAATTCTAGTTTGGTATTTACATCCACCAAGGATGGTCCCTCAACCATCCCTCCNAATCCCAATGACGATTCCCATACTGACTCCCACCATACCCTCTACACTCCCACTCACTAACCCCCCTTCCAAAACTAGGGGTAGGTGAAAGAATAAGGAGCCCACGGCTCCACTCCCCCCACGCGTCCAACCTCCTTGTGCGCTATGTGAGAAATATGGACACCCAACCAACAAATGCCCATCTCTACCCAAATTACGTAACCTAATTCAACTCAATCAAACACCATCACCGCTCATCACTGTAGCAAGTACTACTGCTACCTCTCCTAATGCAAGTAGCAAAGGGCTGTGAACCAAATTCGCTTGTGCCATATGTTCAGAATATGGCCATTATACACACCATTGCCCAACACTACCTCAATTCCGGCAAACATTAGCCGCAATACACCAAAGCTTCCAGCACGAACCCAATCCAGCTACATCATCCCTACCAAACATCACTGACATCCATTATGTCACAACTTCAGTCAATGAACGTATGGGATGCCCTTGCTCTCTATGTGAATCCTTAGATCATTTTACATACCAATGTCTTATGATCATTGAATAAAGGCAAGACCAATCGACCGTGATTGAAACCCTTGTGCCCCCTATAGAATCGATGATTAAACTTACCTCGGCACTAGAGATTCTTCATATCACTTCTCCTAAACCAGAGGCACTCCCTATTCCTCCATGGTTCTTAGATGAGTTATCCGAGGATTTACCCCCAAATCCCCCCAATTCTCCCATTCATTTCCCTACGGAAATTTTACATCCAACTACCACTGCTACTCCTCAGTACCTCGATATTTGGTTTATGTCAAGCAAACCATCACAATCTCATTGCGTCATTCCCCCTGCTTCTTAATCACCAGAGGAAAACCACACGGTGACACTCACCAATATCACTCTTTACGATCCCTTGTATTCCTGCCAATTCCACTGTGACGAGGACATACTCGAAGAATTAAACACCCCCGACTACACATGGGATGTGCTACATCACAGAGTTCTCTTATTTCCATAGGAAGCCTTCACGCTTCCTAACCAACACCCCATATACACAGTCAAAACCAAGGATTTTATCCCATCAGGGCATATCGACTGGTTCAACAACCCCATCCCTGCCCCTGATGCTTTTGAAGAAGGCAACATGGCCAACATTTCCCTGACCATCAAAATCGATATTTCCATAAAAAATGGAGTCGTCGAGGAAATCACCATTGGCGCCACATGCACTCCTCAAGTAATCACTTCCTATAAATCCCTCTTCCAAGAATATCGGGATATTTTTGTCTGGTCATACACAAAGATGTGTCACATACCCACTACCTAAATCAGATTTTTCTGGTCTTCTGTCGAATCAGAAGCCCTAAACATCCATGGAGGACCAGTGTAAGCTGGCTCTTTCTCTCTCTCTGCTCCCATGTGGTCGTGGGTCATGATCACAGTCCGAATAAACGTAGTACCTCTTTCATATTTCGCACCTCGGCGCTATAGTAATGTCGAGTCGTTTGACTTGGCAATCGTCGAACCCTGACAGGGCTAGCGATCGACTAATGAGAATGAATCCCTACAGGGTTAGCGAATGGCTACTAGGAACAACTCCCAATAGGGCCAGTGAATAGACAATGAGAAACGGCCCCATTGCGCAGTTAACTGGAATACAGGTGGCAGAGAGGGAAATGCGACACAATAGTCGACATGATAGGAGGGACTCCACTTCACACGCCACACTATTTCGGAACCTGAGATTTCCTGAAGGAATATTGTTCATCCATCGGGGCTTAGCCACATCATATTGTCTCGACATTATGGATCGGGATTTGTCAAGGCAAAATCCTGAGTGTTTGTCAGCAGAACTCCCGAATCCCCGATCCCCAATTTCCTGAAATGGTTAATCTCTCAACATGTTACCTCCTTAAATCGGACGGTCCACAACTGATCCGGTATTTCCACCCTGGATAGTCCTGATCCCTTGTCATCAGGAATCCCGATCTTGTGATTCCTAATTTCCCGTAATGGGAGATCTTATGACACATGGCCTTCGTTGATCGAACGGCTTAGGTCTATCCCAGGGTTTCCACGATGGAAAGTCCTGATCTCTCATCAACAGGAATCCCGATTCTACAATTCCCAATTTCCTGTAATGGGAGATCTCATGACGCGTGGTCTTTGTTAATCGGATGGCTCCGACCTATCCCAGGGTTTCCACAATGGAAATTCTTGAACTCTTGTCAACAGGAATCCCGATTCCACGATTCTAGATTTCCCAGAATGGGAGATCTTACAACACGTGCCCTTCGTTGATCGGACAACTTAGATCTATCCCAGGGTTTCCACAATGGAAAGCCCCAAACTCTTGTCAACAGGAATCCTGATTCCGCGATTCCCGATTTCCCAGAATGGGAGATCTTGCGACACGTGGCCTCCGTTGATTGGACATATTATATCTATCCCGGGGTTTCCATAATGGAAATCTCTGAACTCTTGTCAACAGGAATCCCAATTCCGTGATTCATGATTTCCCAGAATGGGAGATCTTGTGACACGTGGCCTCCGTTAATCGGACGACTTATATCTGCTCTGGGATTTTTCGCCCCTATACCCTAGGGTCTTAACCCTCGGGTAACTCCTGACTGATCCAACAACTGTCGGTTTTTTTAGCTGAGATCTGACGGCTCAGATATATTTCTAACTTGTGGGCTCTCCCACGACTTCCTGAACGTGGAAAGATCCACGGTCTAGATACTCTCATGGACCTTGGGGATCTATGGTCCTAAACTCTTCGCTACCCACGAAAACATAGGAAATCTAAGTGGTAAGGCATTCAACGCCCTACTTTCTCCTACCAATCTAACGATCGGGAGTGACCATAGGTCTCCCGACAGAATCTCATCTATCGATTCGATATTCCATCCTTATGCTTCCATCTTGGATTTTCAAGAGGA
>ML792560.1:80678-94968 GCA_009831015.1 Picea engelmannii
AGTGGATTAGCTTGGGATTCTTTCACCATTTCTTTCAAAGTTGTAAGAAGAGCTTAGTTGTGGGGGTCCAAGAGCCCTCCCTTGGAGGAAGAAGGGACCCAAAGTCCTCTTTCTTCTTGGTGTTTTCTTTCACTAATATAATTATTATCATTGGTGACATGAGTCTTATTGGTTTTTTGTTCTTATGTCCTTATGCTCAATAGTTTAGTTGTTCTTTTATTTCTTAGTTTAATTCTTAGTTTGTTCTTTTATGTTTCTTTATCTAACCCTTTCCTTTACTGTTGTCTTGCTTAGCTAACCCAACTAAGCTTGTAAGCACCTCTGTTTTTCTCATTTAGGTGACAAAAGAGGCACAAAACTTGTACCTAACTCAGGGAAGGAGGATCTGACGAGGTGCACGTAGATCTCTTGTCCTATGCGGAGTTGGTTTTGTTTCTCTGTGCATGTGAGAAGATTGAAAGAAGATAATAAAGAAGACAAAGAGTTGGTGGATGTAGCCCCATGCTGGGGGTGAACCACGTATATCCTGTGTTATGGTTTCTTTGTGTGATTGATGTGATTTATGCTTAGTGTTGTCATCTTTCTATAAGTTACAGGGATGATTTTAAGGATGAAAATTTGTTTTAAAATTTAGAAACCTTGGCGAATCTTACTAATATTTCAAATGTAAAATATAAATGTTTGGCGATATTTTTGTAAAAGTATTCAAATTTATAAGGATTTTATATAGTTTTCATAAAATTTTGGCGATTTTTAAGGTAAAATAATTTTATCCTATAGAATTTGGGCGAATCTTTTTTAAAATAGTGAATCTCATTTTTGAAAAAACCATGGAAAATTAGCCCATGAGCGAAATTTAGCCCCTAAAATAATCCATGATGTTAGATGCATCTGATATAGTAGCTTAGTTATTAGTAATATGAATGAATGCTAGATATGATCTATTTCTATGTGTTATGTGCTTGGATGTGTTAGATATTGTTGAATACTATGTTTCTCTATAATTACGGTTTTACCTGCGATGTGAATAGGGGATAAATGCTAATGTATGCTATCTACTAAGTTCTCTGTTAAGTATTGCAATCATAGATCTGTGTCTCATCTAGGTTGTAGACACTTGAGTTCTACAATCCCCCTTGCCTCTACCTCAGGTGAGACTTCATCTGCTTCACAGGTGTTTCCAAAAGGGACAATAGTTAGGGTTTTGTTGGTGCGTTGTTGAAGCATTGAACCCTGGGTCTGACCCTATGCTAACACTACTCGAAGGGTATTTTTTGGTCGACAATTTTTTCGATAATGAAAACATTACTTTTTCACTCCTCAAGGTTGTTACCCATGTTAAGGATTTGTGGGATACTTACTCTGAGAAAAAGGCCATAGATGAATCTGCAATATTTGTGGTCACCCCCACATGAGATTCATCCAGGAATGTGATTAAAGAGTAGTACTACCCTATTGGAAGCTATGAGGACCAATACAAAATATGGACCATGCTACGTCAGGAAAGGGACCAAACAATACCATATTTCACCAATATTTTCCATACCTTGAGCACAAAATTGGGTATCAAAGACTCTGAATGACATCTGGTGCTCAAATACCTTGGTTGTCTACATAGATACATTCAAACAAAAATGGAGTTTCTGGACATCACATCATTAGGTGCAGCTTGTAAATATGTTTTCAAGATCGAGTATAAATTTAAGAAAAAGAGGCAAGAGTTTGGATCTGCAAACTCCTCATAGCCGAAGCAGGGAAAACATGGCCCCAACCTATAAAAAAAGGGACAAAGTAAATATGGTCGCTCTTAGGACAACCAATCCAAGCTGCAACCTAATAAGGGTAATGAGAAGTCAAAGAAGGACACGGGAAAATGGTGTGAACACCATAAAATCCCTTGGCACAACACCGAAGAATGTTTCTCCAAGCAGTCATTGATGGCTGAGCTGAAAGCTTTTGATTCAAAGGTAGATTATGACTTTGAATCAAATCCAGAAAGTGGGAAGTGGATCATTGATGCCAGACCCAATGCCACTGTCACTACCACCAAAGTCTAACCAAGCGAACCAGAAGAACTATAGGAAGGGGAACGCCTCTTTCACTCATAGATGCGGGTAAAGGGGGCTCCGCTACATTTCATTGTTGATAGCGGAAATCAAAAGAACCTGATTTCAGTATAGGTCATCAAGCAGGTGGACCTACCTATAACACTACACCCACAACCCTACACCATCAGTTGGCTTTGCTAAGGATGATATCTTTGCATCAGCCAACAATGTCATCTTCCCTACAACATCAAGCCCTTCAAAGATGAGGTATTGTGTGATATTTCTCCCCTTGAAGTTTTTGATGTTCTTTTAGACTAGCCATATTTGTGAAAGCGACATGTTGTGTATGAATATATACCCCACAATGTTATTATTACTTTCGGTAGACAATTTTATAGGATACAAGAGGTAGAGTTGCCTACTTCTATTTATTTAATCTATCCTAAGAAATGCAGTAAGGTCATTTCACATACTGGAAATTTTTTCTTCTTTGTGATTTGTTCTTGCAGTAAGCAGAAGTTCGTTGCCACATCTGTGACCTTACACATAGTTTCTCCTTGCAGTAGAAGCAAGTGGACATGATTGTGTAAGAGTACAGAGATGTATTCTCCTCACCCACCAAGGTACCGATGAACTGCCAAGTCAAGCATCCAAATGATCTAACCCTTGGTGCCCCTCTCCCTAATGGACCAGTCTATCATCACTCACTGTTGGAAAATGATGAAATGAAGTGCTAGATCCAAGAGCTGCTTCAAAAGGGTCACATATGACCCATATCCTCCCCTTGTGGAAGCCTAATTATGCTGGTATAGAAGAAAGACAAGACTTGGAGGCTTTGCATCAATTACAGACAATTAAACAAAATCACATTCATGAACCGATACCCAATTCCCTGAATTGATGGCCTTCTTGACCAACTCAAGGGGGAAAAGTTATTCAGCGAGATTGACTTAAATTCTAGCTACCACTAGGTTCCCATTGTACCAAATGATGTATGGAAGACATCTTTCAAATCTAAGAAGGTCTCTTCGAATGGTTGGTCATGCCCTTTGTCTTATCAAATGAACCAACAAATTTTATGAGATTGATGGATGATGTATTGAGATCCTTCACCAACTCTTTTGTGGTGGTATATATGGATGACATCCTCATTTTCAACAAAACTTGGGAGGAGCACATGCAACATATTAAGTAGGTTTTGGGCACTCTATGAAAGCACAAGATATATGACAAATTGGAAAAATGATCCTTTGGCATGAACAAGGCCCATTACTTGGGATACATTGTTGATGAGCATGGGGTACATGTGGATCCAAATAAGATCCAATTCATTCATGACTGGCCAGTACCGAACACACTAACCGAGATTCAGAGCTTCTTGGGACTTTCCAACTTCTACTGAAGGTTCATGTTGGGATTCTCTCATATTTCTTGGGCCCTCAGCCAAGTAACCAAAGATAGTGGTAAGGCAAAGTTAGCATGGGGGTAGGCACAAAAAAAATAATTTGATGATTTGAAGCATCACTTGTGCTTAGCTCCAGTACTCTCCTTACCTGATCTGCAACAACCATTCGATATTGAGACTGATGCCTATGACTATGTTGTCAGCGCAATTCTCACTCAACATGGTCATTCAGTAGCATACCATAGTGAGACTCTCAGATACTTTCTGGAAATACCCCACCTATGAAAAATAAATGTATTCCATTGTGCAATCCTGTCGTCAATGGAAACATTACATTCTAGGAAAGGAGATAATCATCCACACTGATCACAAGCCTTTTTTGTTCATACATACATAGAGGAAGTTGTAGAATGACCACCATCAAAAGTGTTCCACATACCTACATTAGTTCCATCTCAACATAAAGTATAAAACATGGAGCACAAATCGTTTCACTGACTTCCTTAGTCGCCCTCCCATTTTTGCACTCACCACAGTGCTCCATTCCTATGGGAATGAATCATTTAAGTGGCCCCCAATTTATTAGCATGACCCTGACTTCGCCACCACCTATCATCTCTTGGGTACATGAGAGAATGTCATTGATTTTCACATCCAAGATGGACTATTATTCCATCTGGGCCACCTTTGTGTTCTCACAAGAGAGCGTGAAAATATGATATGGGAGGCTCACTATAGTCGGATGGCAGGACATTTTGGTGTGGAAAAAACTGTGGCCATTCTACAAAAGATTTTTTATTGGCCAAAACTTTGACAAGACGTCAACACATATATCAGATCTTGCACTTCATGTTCCATTTCCAAGCCAACCATCAAGAAGCAAGACTTATACACCCTTCTTCCTACTCCCAAGAGGCCTTTGGAATCCATATTGATGGATTACATGTCTAGCCTTGTGTCCACCAAGCACAACAATGATTGTGTATTTGTGGTGGTTGATCCATTTTCGAAGATGGCCATTATCACACCCTACAAGAAGAGCATCACAGTGGTAGATATTGCCAAGATCTTCTTCAAACGAGTGTGGGTCCATTTTGGGATACCATAGACCACCACCTTAGATTAGGATAGTAGATTCCTCAACACATTTTGGTCGAGTCTTGGGTCAATGTTGGACACCAAGATCACTAAATATACTTCTTTCCACCCCCAAACTAATGGCCAGACAGAAGTCATCAATTGGATGATTGTGCACCTCATGTGCATATACAACTCTAAGAATATGTGTACATGGGATGAGAGTCTTCCCTATGTTCATCACAACTACAACAGGGCTCTCCATAGCTCCACCGAACATATCCCATTTCAGGTAGGGATGGGATTCCAACCCTTGGGTCCCATTGATGTTACACTACCTCTTTCAACCACATAGGCAAAATCTTCCCATGTTTAGTCTGAGGCCAAAAAATCCACCAAATTCATTGAGATGATTCAACACATATTCCAACAGGTCCATGATATTTTGCAGAAATCCAATTCTAAGTACAAGAAATGCCATGATCAACACCGAGTATTGCACCAATTTCAGGTGGGAGACAAGGTCTTGTTACATTTTCAAAAGAGTGCCTTACAAGGCCCCATCTAAATCTATGCCCACTTCGCTATGGGCATTACACTATCACCAAGGCTATGGGTAGAAATGATTTGAGCTCAACACTCCACCCTTCCTTGGTTTACACCCAATGTTCAACGTGGACCTCCTTCAACCATATTTTCCACCATTATTAGACACCTCAGAGATCATAGAACAGTTGAAACCAATAGATCTCAACCCTGACTACATGGAATAGGCATCCACTAATCATATAGTGGACACATAGGTCAAGGGCATGCACCGAAAGAGGATCCAACTTTATCGGGTTGTCAAGGCAGGGTAGCTCCTACACCAAGGCAAGTGGCTCACCCGAGGCCAAATTTAGCATAATTTTCCTCACCTGATCAGGGCACTCAATGCAATGGACACCATTGATTCCTAGGGGGGAGGACTAACCCAGGTGGATATTGGTGGCCATCCACTTATTCCAATTGGCTCCTCTTGATAGTTTTTAGTTCAACACGTTCTTTTGTAATTATTTGTAATTGTGGGTTATACACTTTCATGTTTATATGAATCCCTAGATAGATTCCAGGTGGATATTGGTGGCCTCCCACCTAGTCCAAATGGCTTACTTTGGAATTTTTCATGTTAGTACATCTTTTTGTACAGGGTCGTTTTGGGGCCCTAAATAGTGTTTTGTTGGCTTGCCAAAATCAAACTATAGACGAAGTCAAAGTTTGACAACGTAATGTGTATGTATCGAAAATACCTTTCCAATGGGCTATCACATGCCTAAAATGGAGGCTATATGAAAAAGTTACGACCTCGGGAAGTTGAGGTACCAACTTCCCCATCAGGGCCCACATAACTTTTGGCGTTTCATCTCCTAGGGCTAGGTTTTTGGATGTCTAGGGTTTTGGAATTCATGAGTAATTTTAAATATTCCTTTGGAGCCTCATTGTAATCATTATTCTTAGACAGATGCGTGTATCAATCCACATCACTTCTCAGAGATAGCTACCACCATTCGAGCAAGTTGTTTCCAATTCTGTAGTTTTACAATTTCAGCCTATTTTATTTATTCAATATAAGTTATTTTTCACTGGATATATGTTGTTTTTCTCCATATCTCTATGCTATTGTATTCATTATGTTATTCCTTTAATTCTTCTCATAAATCCGGATCACCTAATCCATAAAAGAAAGCTCATTGTATTTGGAAGGGATGATCCATTATTTTTATGATGTAGTAGAGGTTAAAGAGACATATCAATTTCTCAATAGAAATCTAGTTTTACTTCTCTGATTTGCATTCTTCTCTTTATATTTTATATCTTGGGTGGTTCTGTAGCCATAAAAGTGTGGTTCTACAAAAATGTGGTTATGCATCAACAAGGCATTCTGCAACTTGTTTACATAGCCAAATCTCACAATAAACAGGTTAGCTTCTAAGTTTATCAACCCATCAAGGGGGCCTAACGCAACGATGCCCACTTTCCCCATTGTTGCTTCTCGTAATAACGAAAGGATTAAGTAGTGCAATATTAGAGGTCAAAAGAGTTGGGGAAATAATAAGAGTTACGATGGGGAAATTTGTATTTTTATCACATCTTTGATTTGTCTACAATGTTCTACTATTCATCAAAGGATCTCTGAGGGAATAAAAAAAGATAAAATAAATTCTATATCTCTACAATATTGCAATCAAGTAAAATTTTAGGGGCTAAATTTCACCCATGGGATAATTTTCTGTTCTTTTTTCCAAAAAAAGATTCTCCCATTTCTATTTTTTCTAAAATAATTCACCCAAAATATATAGGATAAAATTATTTTACACTTAAAGTCGCCAAAATTTTCTATAAAATATATAAAATCCTCATAAATTTGAATATTTTACCAAAATATCACCAAACATTTTATGAATGTAATTTTTATAATAATTACTAAGATTCTGCAATCTTTTTACTCTTTAAGATAAGTATGGATCCTTAAAATTTTCCCTGATTGCAATAGGTATGGAAGTAAATGGCATAGAGTTTGTTATTTACTTTAGTGGTCTAGAACTGAAGCAAGAAAGACAAATTATTCAGATTCTTCCTTTTAAGTTCATTATGTTTCAAGCAAGTTTCAAATACCTGTGGTTTCCTCTTAATCCAAATGGATATGGGAATGAAGACAGGGCATGTTTGATAGAGAAGATTAAGGCTAGAATAAAGAAATGGTGCAATAGATGGTTGTTGATAAGCATTAACATGCCTTTAGTTAAGTCAACACTAGATTCCATCCCAATGTTTTGGCAAACGTGAGCATATATTCTAAAGGGGGTACTTGAGAAGATTGGGAAGAAGGTATTTAGTTCTTGTGGACTAGGAAAAAAGAAACTAAAGGAATCCTCTGGTTAAATGGAAGATAATAGCTAAGCCAAAGGAGGAAAGTGGTTGGGTCTTAAAGAACATTCAATTCTTTGTGTTAATGGATTTTTTCTCATAGGAATATTGTTGAATAAACAACAAAATCTCCTTAGGATTAGCCTAGTAATCCTAGATAGAAATGGTGTAGATTCCTTATGATTTTCCTAGATATAGAAGAAAAACAATTAATTTTACGCATAAGAGCAGTAGATTGGCATACCTTTGTTTAATGGATTTTCCTGTATGTCTTAGCTGATGTAGATCTGCAACTCCAACTCCATCTCCAATCACCTGCTTCCTACACACAAGTAATAAACACTACCCACCCTATTTTCTCTCTAGTGTTATGAATAATCATAATTCTTTAGATCTAACTTGATTAACCATTTATATAATCAAATCCAATTCATTCATCAGAAGAACACAAATAAAATGGAGGGAAAACCATTGATCTATTGATAAAACATGGAGAATACATACCAAATCATACCTCAACTTGATGAAGATGTATTCTCCTCTAATTCCTTGCTCCTTTCCTCTCCTTGCATCTTCTTGTTCATGATGGGCTCACTGACTTCTAGCTACTATGATAGATACCTCTACATTTGGAAAACATAACAATACCATTCAATTCTTCCCCCCATTCCCAAGTCTTTCCTTTTTTATATAGCTCTTTAAGGAGGCTTTGGAGAGGATTCTAGATATTCTAGAGGTCACTAGAGACTCGAATGATGTGAGTTCCTAGGCCTTTTCCATGAATATCCAAATCATCCCTTGCTTGCCACCTCATAACTCCTTGATTCTATAATTTTATTAGTGCCTTTCTTGTTGATCCACTAGTTACCAGTGAGGCCTCGCTTGTTGTCTATTAGGTATCCAACAAGGACCTCCAAAAATGGGCTAAACCTGAGGCAAAATATGTATTCTTTATTCTATCTTATTTTGGATTCCTCTTTGGCCTATAGGGTGGAAATTAAGGCTATAACACTTTGGAAAATACTTGGCATCCAAAGTTTATAAAGAGTAATTACTCATGAAATCTTATGGAATCAAATCATGGTTTAAAATATATAATTATAGGATCAAGAATCAGAGGAAGTAAAAAAAAATGTTTCCACTCATTAGAATGATTTAGTTCAATAATTCTCATGGATATGTAACTAGTTGGTTTGGAAGGTTGGAACACATGAGAAAGTTAGGGTGAGTGTTGACCCTTGGATTGGATGTAAAAATTAGCATATGTTGCATGGAATACTAAGAGAATATGTTCAAGAAAAAGGTATATATAATATTAATCCAATGGTAGATTAGAAAGCCACAAATATATGGCAGTGGAGTTGGATGAGAGAAAATAGATTTGGGAAAGAAGATTAAGTTACATATACCCAGAATGCAGAATGCATATGTGGATGACCTTCATGAAATCTCTACGATAATAATATGGGAGGAATAAGATATATATTTTTGTTCATAGAATCAAGCCTTGGGTTATAAATGAGAAAAAATGGGATGTCAATCAAATTATTCCTCTAAACTTGAACACAACCTAGTAGTGGAAGAAAATAGGCTGCAAACAAAACAAATTATTTAAATGGATAGATATTGGGAACAAGGTTGTAACTTGGTAAATAATGTAAACAATGATTAGGAAAAGGCCTAGAAATTTTATATTATGTCAAGAAGATGAAGACAAGGAAAATTTTAGGGGCTAAATTTCACCCATGGGTTAATTTTCCATGTATTTTTTTAAAAACAAAATCACCCATTTCCATTTTTTCTAAAATGATTCACCCAAATTCTATATGATAAAATCATTTTCCTCCACAAATAACTAAACTTTTCTAGAAACTATACAAAATCCTTAGAAATTTTGAATATTTTTACAAAAATATTTCCAAACAATTTATGGTTAGAATTTTAAGAACAAGTAAGATTCGTCAAGGTTTCTACACTTTAAGATAAGTATGGATCCTTAAAATTTTCCCTAGATTAAGAAACAATATCTCATTTTCTCATTAAATGTGCCTATGCCAAGTAGGTCTAGTTAGAGCTTGATTAGTTCACTAGAGTGAAGGAAGGATGGGTTGGAGATTCTAATGAAGATTGTCCAAAACATTGGATGAGTAACAAAGATCTCAAGGGTGGAGAGCGATGTCATGCTTGACTATTTGGTAGTTGTGGCTAGCAAGAAACTTATCACTATTTGAGGAAAAACATATCCCTTCATTTTAAGTTTCTAACCAAATCATTTCCATGTCCATAGCTTATAGGTCAGTAGTCATACATAAGAAAGAGAGGTAGATGGAGAATTTTGTCATTAATAAAGATCAAGTATGGGGGTTTTTATGAAGAAAGGAAAGGTTTACACGATGAAAGAAGTGCTATTTTTATATTATATTTCTTTGAGAATACACAATTAATATGAAAGTGGGCCTTGGAACTAGATCCAATAACTTTGTTGAACACATGGTTTTAAGGCTTCTGTTCACATGTGTGAAGGAAAAAAATGTAAATTAGTTACATGTGTATGGTGATTCCAAGTTGGTGACGAAGTGGAGGAATGGTATATCCCATATTATAAGCATTCATCTAAGGCATCTATAGGAATAAATAAAATCAATAGCAATTTGCAAGCCTATTTGAGTCAATTTCCTTAACCCATGTGTATAGAGAGAAAAATGTGGAGGAAGATGCCCTATTCAAGGAAGGAAAATAGTTTGCAGTGGAAAAGGTGGTCTTTGAATAATGAAGAGATAGGTTAATATTTGTCTCTAAATCAAATATATAATTTATGATGTTTGGTTATGACCTTACAAGACAAATGAAATTTTATGTCTATTAAAAGACAATAAAATTGTGATATTCTCTTACTTCTTAATAGAGGATATGGACATTGAACATTTTTAGAATTTATAGGACTATTTACAAGACAATTAAGGACTATTTTTTGTGTTGTCAAGATACATAATTATCTATCTAAATATTTCTCAAAGGGATTGGATAGATTGGTGAGTAGTGATCATTTTTTCACCAATGGGCAAGGTTCAATTCCCATGAGGGATTTTTCTAGAGTCATGGGATCACCTCAAGGTCCTAGTCAAATGTGTGGTTGTTCCCAAAAGATATTATATTAAATGATCTTGTGACATGTGCAAACAAAAGTGGATCAAATCCCACCCTCATGTCCTTCAAATTTAAAACAACGATAAGAAGCTTCAAATAGATAATAGACCTGCGAGTCAATAATTTTCAAATTGTCTATAAGGAATCTGATAGGGTAAGTATTGCAAAGATTATAAAATTCTGTACTTTTTTTCTTGGTTTGTGAATGAGGAAGAAAACCAAAAAATGTTTGAGGCTTCAAAGGAAGAATTTCTAGTGGACTTTCCTCCTTCAAAAAAGGCAAGATTCCTAGTCCAAGTGGATGGACTATTGAATTTTTATGGGTTTTTATGATCTAGTAGAGGATGATTTGATGAGGGCCACTAAAGAGGTTAGAATATTAGGCAAGGTGTTGGGAACATTTCATTCCACTTTTATAGCCCTAATTCATAAAAATGATAATCTTGGATCATTTAATGATTTATGCCAATTTCAATACATAATTGTATCTACAAGATAATTGCAAAATTCTGGGTAGTTAGGTTAAAATGGGTGTCACCAAATGTTATTTCTCGAAAATTGTTTTTTAGCAAGAAAAAAATCATGAAGCAATTGGGGCATCCCATGAAGGGATTCACTCAATAAGGTGAAATAAGATTCGAACTTATCAAAGGATTATGACATAACTAACTAGTTGTACTTAAGGTTGATATTAAGTGTATTATGGGTAGTGTCACTTATATATATTTTGTTGTGCTCATTAAAGGAGCATCTTCAACATTTTCAATCCCTCAAGAGGGATGAGGCAAGGTTTTACTTTATTTCCTTCATTATTTATTTTCGTTCAACATTTTCAATCCCTCAAGAGGGATGAGGCAAGGTTTTACTTTATTTCCTTCATTATTTATTTTCGTGGCAAAGGGACCAAGTAGATCAATCATGGAATTCAAAAGGGTTTTTTATATTCAAGGTATTAAGATTGGTATCTCGGTACTACTTACATATTTATTATTCGTAGATGAATTCTTGTTTCTCACAAATGGTTCAAAGAGAGAAGAATTAAATTTTAGGAAAATTTAGATATCTAAAGTGTAGCTATAAGAATTGAGGTAAACTTTCATCCATCAACCATCGATTTAATGGCTTGAGGGAGGATAAAGTAGAGTTGAGATTGGAATTTTTTTTTTCCTTTTAGATCATTTGATGTGTAAGAGGGCTTTGAATATCTAGGATTCATTCTTAATCCTAATGGACATGGGAACTAAGGATGGTTGTTGGGAAAGATATAAAGTAGGAAATTAAATTGGTGTAATAAATGTCTCTCAAGAGGAGGAATATTGACCCTTGTAAAACTAGTATTGGAATCTATTTTAGTACATTATTGTTTCTTGGCATTTACACCAAAAGGGATCTTGGAGAAGATCAGGAAGACATTTTTTATTTTTTATGGGAGGAAAAAGTGACAATGGAGGTATCTCATTGGCCAAGTGGTATTCAATACTTAACCTAAGGACGAGGTGGGGTGGGGCTTGAAAAATATACATATATTTGATAAATATCTAGCAACAAAAATCCTTTGGATTATAATTTTAAATGAGAGCTTATGGAAAAGAATAATAGGGCATAAATTTATAGTGGAAAGTTATTTTATATATTGAATATAAATTCCAAGAAAGAGGATACAAAAAGTTTCTAACCAATGGAAGGCATTAGTTTTGGGATTTTCAATTATTGGGAACCATCTAGCATGAAGGTTGGGAATGGGGAGTAGGTAAGAATTGGGACTAAATCAATTATGGGGTGTAGTGAAGTAATTTTTTATAAATCTTGAATTGATAACTTCCTCTAGGTTAAAAATTTATGTCACTCTAAATCAAATAATGGAACTTGTTACTACTGATGTGTCAAGTAGTGGTGGAGGACCACCTAGTATTTCCATTTAGAAGGGGACTGAGAAAAAATGTGGAATTCCTATGTGGTTGAATTAAAAAAGAGAAACATTAGGCTAAGGGAAGCTTTGGATATTCTGGCTTGTGTTAAAAATAAATCTCCAAGAATATACACTACTTTTTTGGGTTACAAAGTCTTACTTTCTACCAAGAATCAAGAGGGGTGTTGGTAGTGGTAAAAAATATGGAAATTTGAGGCCTAAAATAAGAATGGGATTTTCCTTTAGTTAGCATTACGGAACAAAGTGTTGGTGCATAATTGATCAGACCAGGGTCCTTTTCAAGTTACCAACAAAAGGGTACTAAGTAGTCTAGAGTGCTAGCATTTTCATCTTCTCTGGAGAGAAGAAGTCTCACTTGAAGCGCAACCAAGACAAGAAGATAGGGAAGGGTAAGGAGAATACTTAGGTAGATCTCAAGAATCGTCAAGATTCAACCTAGTCTTGCGCAAGATGAACTAACAAGTGATTGGTTTGAGCTTATTCATAACTAATAGTAAAGAAAACAGAGTTGTGATAACATTTTAAAACAAGATATAACATATTGATCTTATCAGGCATGAAGAAGTAAAGTAGAATGACAATTCATAGATATAGACAAAGAATTACACATAATATTTTCAAAATTTTGGGTCTGTCCATATATTGTCATCAAAAGTGTTTGTCAAATACAATTCAACAGATATAGACACTGCTTGGTCTTGCCAAAGATAACAACAACTCTATACTACTGAGAAACAAGGTTATCCATGGCCCCTTGCTTTCTCGATATTACAATAAGTCATTACTCTATTACTATCTTTTCTAGCTCCGAGCTCATTCTTCAAAACTCTATCTACCCTTTTCCCAAGATGGACATTAACTAAAATAACATAACCTAAAATGGAATTGAATGATAAGCCCTTGAACCCTTTACAATCATATACATCTCGTATATATAAGATAGTTGGATTTTGAATTCTTTCTTTCTTGTTCTTGTTGTAACCTCTTTCTTTGGGATAGTGTTGCCCTGTCCCTCTAACCATTTTTTGTTTCTTTATCCATTCCATTGTCCAAATCCTTTGTGACTTGCACAACTTGCTAACCAAAATTGGGACTGTAGTATTTCTTGTGCAACTTCTATTAACAAAACGAAGGGCCCAACACAAAGCCTTGAATTGGGAGATGATGCAAAAAAATATGTAAACAGGGTCCCAGTCTCTATGTTTTATGTAGAAAATAAATTGAATATATCACTTGTGTAGAAATACATTTTCATTATGATCAACAACTTTGAAAGGATACTTAACAATTGATAGGAATTTCAAATTTATGGGATGGAGTTATCATGGAGAAATGTTTAAAAAAATCATTTAAAAGAAAGGAGATGGAGTTTACATCACTCTGATATATTATACTATGGGGTGTTTGGTTGGCATGTAATGCTCATATATTTGATGATATACATGTTCCCACTTTTCAAGTATATTCATATGTGTCACCTTTATTTCAATGATGTAGAAAGAAAGTAATAAAGACATTTCCAAGGTGGGTGCGTGAATTGTTGATTGATAGATCTCAATATTTGCCTATTTTTTATGGGGTCAAGAAAGGCCAATTAATTTTAGTACTTCTAGATGTATTCTCTTCATATCAAATAGCATAGTTTAAATTTCAAAGCAGGATTGGGTCCAAGATCAAATATTTCTGCAAAAATGTTGGCCTTGAGATTTTTTCTCAAAATTGAAATGCAGAAAGTGTTGATGTTTGGACAACATCGGGAATAGATTCTTCTCTCTC
>ML792560.1:104447-125903 GCA_009831015.1 Picea engelmannii
CCTTTGAGAGAGATTAGCAAAGAGAAACCCACAAGAATTGGGATAGATCCCCAGTGATAGTAACTAAATTACATATATAAAAGATAAATAAGAGAAAGTGTGGAAGAAGAGGGGTTGTTTGTGTGGAAGTGTGGTGTATTCTTATTCCATTTCATATTTTATACTTTGATACAAGATAAGGAGTTCTAATTTGAATTCATGTTTACAAGGACACTAAAGACTAAAAGGAAGAGTTCTTACAAGGAGTCTAAAACAAAGAGCCTGAAACTGGAACCACTGCTATCAAAGTATCTGTCTACATTGCTACTGAGACTTGACCAATTACTGACTTTGATTCTAATTAAAAAGGTACACTTCCTTTAGCCTTCGTTGCAGATATTATTCCTATTCCTGGAAAACTGTACTGCCTGAGATTTGCGGTCAGAGATTCCTAGAACACCTGTAAGGGGAATATGATTGTGGAGTAGATAGAGCAAAATTATAATATCAATCCAATAGTAATAAGAAAAAATGAAGGCCACACATCGAGTGATAGAACAAGGATTACTATGTTGAGCACCTGGTTCTTACAATTCCATATTTAGAATCTATTCCAAAGCTAACAACAGTTCCAGTTTTTTACCGCTTGGTTTAATAAGTAATGGTTGCAGGTGCAATTCCTTCACTCGGATACAGATTCAGTTCTCGGTCCTCAGTTATAGAGCTATAGATTGTTCCTATAGAGATAGTTTGAGCTCGAGTAGATCTAACTGAAAGGATACCTCTCCAAGCCCAAGAGCAATCCCTAGTAATGTTCACTTCCCAAATAAATTGTCGCCTTAGATCGAGGTTCGTCATCTTTCTCGACTTCAGTATGACGCACTGATAGTAATTAGTATAATATACTATCGTGAGGAAAAAAATCATTGAGTATATCCCTGAGAATCGATCGAGACTTCCTAGGCAGTGTTACAGGGAACAAAGATCTATACCAAAACCCTTGCTATAAAGAGCAGTGCTAATCTCTAGATTTATCCAACCTTGCTCGCTCGAACAGGTGGAAATTAATTTCACACATGTCCAATATGTGCATGGAGGACAACATGAGGAAATGAATTATATTAACAGGTCTAATTTGTGCATGGATCATGGAGCATGCAAGTCATTTATGAGCTTAGAATAAATATAGGATTTCGATAGTGGTTTCGAACGAGGTGGCGTAGGGTGAGTAACATGTGGGAATCTACCCGTAGTGATGGCTTGACACTACAACAACCACCAGTCGTGAGCCCACTTGGATTGGCTACATCCAGACTCCACATTGAGAACGAACAAGCTTGGAAACCATCACTTGTAGGGGTACTACTTATAATTTACCTTTGAGTTGTGTCGTCACCCGCTGTAGTCTTGTGGAATTCAAACTTCAACAAAAGTTTCTTATACACAATAGACCCACATGAATCAAAACATTCTCGGTAGGGACTTGTTGCTCTACAACCTGCCTTGTTAATATATGGTCTCTTACTTTTCAAAGGATATGGACGAGAAGTGGACATACTTCAATGTGCAATAAATATGCATATACACGTATACAAATTTTGTATATATGTTTAGAGATACTAAAAATGTGATGAGATAATTAGTTTATTTTTATTAAAATGTATTTTGAAAATTAGTAAGTGATACTGATTATTATTTGATATGAGATGAATAATTTGATAGAACTGAAAATGTGACGAGATAATTAGTATATTTTTATTAAAATGTATTATGAAAATTAGTATGTGATATTGATAATTATTTGATATGAGATGAATAATTTGATAGAAGTATCTTATATGTTTGGAGTATTTTTTTTTATCTCATGGTTGGGAGTATTTATTCTACCAAAGTTATTTAGAATTTACACTTGGTCACATTCACAATCACAAGTATTGGTATAAATACAAGTACAAGCATACTTATAAAATGTGTCATTGAACCTTGATACGATCTATACCATAACCCCACTTTCACTTACTAACAAACCACCATTTACAATGATGAAATAATTATGATGTTGAATTGTTTCCTTATCATTTTATATTTCATTTATTGGTTGAATATTATGGATATGTAATTGATTAGACTATGGCTATATCAATTCACCTCCATAACATTACCTCACTTTCACTGACTAACAAGCCACCATTAACAATGATGAAATAATTATGATGTTGAATTTTTTCCATATTGTTTTATATTTCATTTATTTGTTGAATATTATTGATCTATAATTGAGTAGCCTATGGCTAACTCAATCCACTTTAATTGGCTAGTACATTTTCTATGTGTTTAATTTTGATTGTGCACTCAACCATAATTGAGAATTCAAAATAAAGAATTTAATGAAAGTAAATATAATCACACATGGATTCAAACAAACAAAATATATCTTATAGATACTCATTTTGAGGAAACTCCATCTCGAAATGCCTTACTCAACTCTTTATTGTTTTCAAGGAAAATTACACAACACAAAGGGCTCAACTAGAGTTTATGCTCATGTGTCCAAAATCAATGACTATGAGGTGAATACCTCCTTTTATATGTTTCAACCTACTCCATGACCAAATTTCTACTTGTTTTGATCTCCTCAAATTCCTCTCTCTTTACAATTATGCAAATATGGGCACTTAAATAGACCAATGAGCACTACCTTCTTCCTTGACATAGAACTATCAAACTCTTGCTAACCAATTAAGTAACCAACTAAATGGTCACTAACCAACCCTTCATTGTTCATTCACTAGTCTCTGTATCTCCTTACTTCCAAAACAATCAAGAAACCTAATAAATAGTTGTATAAGTTTATGGATCTATAACTACCCATACCCATTTGGAACCAACATGGACAATTTGGTGTTCCTCATAGTAGAGGGGTCTCCTATCCACAAGTAGTTTCTTCTATTTGACTAAGATGTCACACATCCTCTATGTGTTCAAGCTTCCTAGATTATTGAGCTATGATGACACATCTGGTCAGTTTCCTAGGTTGACTACAGTCTAAGTTGACTAAAATACTCAATAGTGTCAATTTGAACTCGTCTCCATCAAATTCGATCTACTCAGGTCATCATACAAGGGGATTCTACAACAATACTTGTGGGATGAATGAACATGTTCTCCATGCACTTGTCCTAGTTCATTGCTTCTTCCCTATCCATTACCAAGTCACTAGCTAATCCTTGTGAGTGAAATCGATTCTTAACTTGTAGTCAACTACCATCATAGAGTTGTTGTCAAGACATAGTGGTAAAATTACCTTCCACCTATTTAACTCTATAAGTTGTTTGTAACCTCATGGATCTATTGCCTATTTTTCAATCCTATTCGAAAGATCTTTTAATAAGCTAAGCCATTTTGGTTTTTTTGATGACCCATTTCAGATCACATCTCCCCAGTGGGAGGATTTTGGTCCTAAAAAGTTATTAAAGAGAGATTGTGAAACAATTCTAAAACTTTTGTTGTCTTGTACGATTTTTCTCTTGTTGGTGATTTCCCTTTGAGTCCAATTTACCATAGTTCATGTTTCCCTATTCAAGTATCTAGGATGGACTTCTTATGCAACATTTTATCTTCCTCCAACTCCTCAACCGCATTTAATGTGAAATCTTCAACTATAGGTAGACCCAAGTCTTATTCTTCCTCATCTATCAAGGAGATTTTATATAGCTGCACATTTCACCACATTCACCATTGAATACATCTACAAGTATGGATGTATATTTAGTTTAAATACATTATTGTTGTCCTAATTAATAATCTCAAATTATCCATATATCAATATATTCAACTTCTTAGTTTCCCCTTGTATCTATTTTTTATTAAGATAAAGTGAGACCTCATCCCTAAAATATAATTTTTGGTCAATCCTATATTGGCCATGTAAAATCGTATACTTCCTTTGACTCTTCTTGCACTACTCTTACATTTTTATATGGATTTTCCATGACACTATCAATGAATTTCCCTACTCTCTTTGCCTCCTCATGCACTTCCTATTCATTCTCCTTTTGTTTCCCACACACAACATCAAAAGGTGAAGGTGGGAAATAACCATAACATGATTCAAAAGGGGATTTTTGGGTGGAAGTTGAATTCAATGCCTTGTTATAATAGTGTTTCAATATAGACTAGTTGTTCATATGAAGTATTCAAATGTTTCCTATTGTAGCCTCTCAACGTGTGTACCAAAGTTTTGTTAGATACTTTGTTATGTCCATATATCTCGGGATGGATTACAATATAGTGCTTCAACTAGGTATTTGTTATTTTCCATAAGGTTGTCCAAAACTTACCTAAAAATATTACATCTCAATTAGACACAATTGAACAAGGAAATTCAATTGTACCCATACAATAGGGAAAAATCATTCAATTACTTCATGACCCTTGATTGTATTCTTGAAGGGCATCAACACAAAAACAAATTCTAAATCAGTCCTCAAGAACAAGCAAGTAGTCATGGCCTCACATGGTCATTGACAAACCTCCAATAAAATCCATAGAGATATCGTCCCATGGTCTATTTGGGAATTGGTATTGGCATTTACAACCCAAGTTTCCTATTGCTTAGTTTAGTAGTGCTATAAATAACACAACCTCAAATGTATCTAGAAACATGTTCTTGCATTTTAGGCCAACACACATGCCTTTTCAAATTTACCAATGTCTTACCAACACGAGAGTGTCTACCAATCCTTGAAGTAAGAGATTCTTTAATCAGTTGAATTCTTCTTTCCTGTGGAATGAACTACTTGTCCAAATTTTTAAGCAACCCAAATTTAACATGATACTCATTTTCTTCCTAATGAGAATTTTTTTTCTCCCTCAACTATTCAAAGATATGTCCTCCAAATAACATATTCTACATATTCCTCTTCTTGAACTTAATGGGTTAAAGGTAAGCTACATTATGGTTCTGAAAACTACAACCTTTCGCATGGGTGGTCTTGACATCATGTCTACAACCTTGTTTGTAACACCCTTCTTGCATTTGATTGCATAGATGGAATTGTTGTGAAAATCTAATCCATGTGTAATTCATAGATTATTGCAACTTGGTTTGGCTCTACAAACACTAGAGTGATTAGTGATCGATGTGGATCACTATCTCCTTACCCAAGAGATAATTCTTCCATTTCTTCACATCATGTACAAGGTCATAGAGTTCTTGGTGATATGTATGTTAATTCAACATTTCTCCATGAAACTACTTAGAGTGATAAAACACGAGCTTTTCTCCTTACATAATGACCACTGCCATGGCATGGTCACTTGCATCAATTGTTACGAAACAATGCCTTGAGAATGGTAGAAAATCAATGAACAATAGACCACTTCAAAGGGGAAACCTCCTTTTACAATACATTAATTGTATAAGATAATATATGATGAGATAAGATGATCCTAAGAATAGGTCTCCTTGGTATATATGTAGTATTGAAAGGGTACAATTATAATGAAAGGGTGCAATGAAGAGTTCTCACCTACATACAAATATAACAATAGAAATGTAGTAATTCAATATTTAAGGCTTAATAAGGGATTTTATACATAACGCGGGGCTTTGCCTAGGGATTAACATTCCCCTCCCCTTCAAATAATTCTTGTCCTCAACATTTATATAATCACAGGTGTTTATTCATGAAGAACTCATATTCTCATTGCGCCTCTTCCATCCTAGCATCAATTAGAGCATTCATCCTAGGACTTTTCTACTTCAAGCAAGTCATCTTGGAATTTTTGTTATACCTTTGTTTCTGGGTCACTTCAGACAACAAAATTTTAAGTTTACTTCACAGATATATCATTTTACCTCTGGTAAAAAATTTTAGGTTCTGGGTTGTTATACTTCCAAAGATATAGCCTATGAAATATAGGATTTTTTACTCATCTTGAATTTAGTTTTAAACGAGTTATCTTGGGATTTTTGCTATAAAATTTTTTATGAAACGTTCAAGAGTATGCAATTTTTAGGATACTGAGAAAACCTATATATGTTATCTTGATCAAAATTTTTAGGTTGTAGGTCCTTTTACTTTCAAATATACATCCTATGGAAGTTAGGGATTTTTACTATTCCTAAAATTTGTCTCAAATAAGTCATTTTGGGAATTTCCTTATAAATTTTGTTTGGTGATGTTTCAGATTGTGAAATTTTCAGGATACTAAGAAAACATAGAAAATTTCTCCTGGTAAAAATTTCACGTTTTGTAACATTTTAAGTTAGGAGATAAAAGTAGTGGAAATTAGGGTTTTTTTAATAACCCTAAAATAGTTTCAAAGAGATGTTATGGGTAAACCGGTCATATATTACTCATTAAATATCCAAATTCCATGCCACTAGTTGAATTGGATAGATAAAAATCCATGTTATTTCAAGTCAAAATTTCAAAATCATATAATATAAATTGGTTGTGTGTAATTCTGTACAAGTTTGCTCTATAGAAAAGGCCAAAAGTCAACAAGTTTTGGGAAAGTTATCATAACTTTCACTTGGAAATTAAAATTTTTATTAGACCTGTCACATTGTAGAGAAGACATATAATAGTACTATAGTCCAAAATGCCAGACTCAGAAGGGAAAAAATTTTAGAGATACATAAGAAGGAAGGTCATCCATAAGGACAGACTCCAAATCAAGGTTTAAAATGTATGTTGACTTAAAACTATCATAAATTTTTATTGGGATGTCCAATTGAGGTGATTCAAAATCCATTGGAAAGAGAAAACATAACAGATTATATTGAAAAAAATATTTTAAATATTTGACATCTTTATTCTTAATATACTAAGGTTGTAATTTTAGTTTTTGGGTTAGCCCTCAAGTAAGAATCAATGGAATTGCCTAAATTTATAGGAGATGAAGATAAAGATGAAATCAATCCTAGGGAATGGTTGAGATTGGAAAAGGAATACGATATGACTCCTTCATGGGAAGGAATTTTTTTTTTTGGTGAATCTTGGGAATGGAGGATGAGTATTGATAAATATACTAGACAAAACATCACAGGGGAAGAATTTAAAGAATTTTTTTCAAAAGAATGGATCAAAGACTTGAAAATGGAGGATATGCATAAAATTCAATTGGAATTAAAGGAATCAAAATAAAAGGTTCCCAAATTACAGAAGGATAATGAAGAGCTAAGAAAATATATTATAAAGAAAAATGATGACTTTGCCAATATGAAATCCCTTAATGAATCACTCATTAAGGAGGTTAGGAACTTAAAACAATAAAAGAGTAGAAAAGGAAAGTTGGAAAAGAATGAGTCAAGGGAAGAATTGAAAAAGAAATATGAAGATATATGTAGATTATGAAACCATAATAACAAAAAAACACTTGATGAGGCGAAGATATTGAAAGAAGAAAAGAAGAATTATCAAAATCAAGAAGAAACAAGAATTTTGGATGAATAATCTACCAAAAGAATTGAAGAGTAAATCTTCAAGAAGGTTAAGGAATCCCTAAATACTAATTAGGTAAAAACAAAAATGAAATTTAGAATTGAAGGAGGACAAAAGAATTTGATAAATGGGGTGACATTGCAACTCAAAAGGAGAAAGAAGACAAGATTCAAGAAGTTCACCAAAATATACTTAAATAAGTTGAACTTCATCTAGAGGATGTACATGCCAAATATGATGGTGTTATCTCCAAGGCTAGGGTAATAAAATACTAAGAAAAGAGGATAGATGATTTCATTGTATCTTGAAAGAAGATAGATGAAATGGGTGTGCAAAGTGAAGAAAAACCATCAAATGTGAAACCATATCGACACCTTCATTATCAAGAAATATTTCAAGGAAGATAAGAAGATCAATATTAAAATTATCAAGGAAGAAGATGGAATACTCATCAATATTCATGGAATATGGCATCGCCAAACCATTATTCAACAATATATTATCATATACCAACATCTACTACAAATTGGAGAAGCTTCAACAACAATACATGGAATCAAAGGAAAAACAAATTATGCAATAATCCACCATCAATTTTTCAAACCAAAAAGAATTTATTTTGGATGGATGGATCATCGTTAGTGGAAAGAAGAAAGTGAGAACATAAGAAAATCATATTACTAGGTTTCATCACATGTAAATCCGTTAATTGCAAAGCTTTAAGGACAAATATTTTTGAAGGAGGGTACTATGATATGACCCCAAGGGGGGAATATATGGGTTAAATGTATATGATATGGCCCTAAAGGGGGGAATATATGGAGTTAAATGTATATGATATGACCCTAAAGAGGGGAATATATGGGGTTAAATGTACATGTAATGGGTAAATGTATATGTAATAGTGTCAGCCTAATGATAAAGGGGCCTCATGTGCAATGTGTGAAAGGTATATATAGATATCATGTATTCATTATTGAGGAAGGTGAATTGTGATGTATGAATGTATTTGGGTATTTGGAGGGGGTTCTCCTATTCTTTAAGGAGTTTTTGTGTAACTTATCTCTCTTATCTATCTTGGATTTGTGCTCCACGCTCACATTGGTGTACATGTTCTGTAATTCTAGTTTATTATGATATTTTAAGGTATTTGAGCATAAGATTCTTCCTCCCAATCAGATTGTGGAATATAAATAGCACATAATGAACCTTATGTTTCGTATTATTTCCTTGAAAGGGCATCTACCACAACGTTTTGTTTTCTTTTTTTGTAGATAATTTCAAATCCATAATCTAGAATATTTGTAACCCATTTTTGTTTCTCTTCTAAAGATAATTATTTCTCCAAGAAGTAATTCAAACTATCATGATCTATTTTTACTTTGAAGTTTCTTCATATTAGGTAAGGGCATCATTTATTAACTTCATGTAATATGGACAACATTTATTTTTCATAAATGGGTTAGAGTGATTTGTTTCCTTCAAAGGAAAAGGGGGATTACTTCTTGCATTAAAATTGCACCAATGTCGTGGCCTGAGGCATCACACTCCATAATAAAAAAAAAATTGAAGTCATGGGTGGCTAGGACAAGAGTTGTACACATAGCTTCCTTAATATTTTCAAAAGATGTGATTGTTTCTTTAGTACAAGAAAATGCTTCCTTATTTAATAATGTTACTAGAGGTGCTACTATTTCACCATAGTTCTTGACAAACTTGTGGTGATATCCTATCAATCCTAAGAATCCTCTAAGTTTCTTCAAGGTTATGGGAATTGTCCATTCCCTCGTAGATATAATTTTGTTAGGGTCCACTTTTACACCTTCATAAGATACAATATGACCCAAATATTCCACTTCATGAACCCCAAAGACACACTTGGAAGGATTTTCATAAAGTTTTTTCTCTTCCAATAGTTGTAATACTTTGTCAACATGTTGCACATGCTCTTCCCAAGATTTACTGTAGATTAGTATGTCATCAAAAAATACTAACAAAACGTTTCTAAGGAAAGACTTGAAAATAGAATTCACCAAGCTTTGAAATGTTGAAGGTGCATTAGTAAGCCCAAAGGGCATAACCAAAAACTCTATAATGAACTTCATGTGTTCTAAAGGTTGTTTTTGGAATCTCTTCCTCCCTCATTCTAATTTGATGATATCATGAAAAAAGATCCAACTTAGTAAATAAAATTTCTCCATGCAATTCATCTAATAATTCATCAATGATGGGAATAAGAAACTTATCTTTGATGGTCAGTTTATTGAGCTTTCTATAATCTAGACACATAATCCAATAACCATCCTTTTTTGTAACCATCACCACTACTGAAAAGAAAGAAGTTTGGTTGGGTTGAATGATGTTGGCCTCTAACATTTCTTGGATCATACACTCAATATCACTCTTTTGTGCATATGGATATCTATAAGGCCTAATTTTAGATGGTACACTTCCTGGTCGCAAATGAATGTTAATGATCTCTAGTAGGAGGAAGACCTTGAGGCATCTCTCAAAATAACTTGGAATGGTTGTTGATAAATATTTGGAGATCCAATGGAGCAGAGGATATAGATGTTTGAACATCTAGTGATAAAAATTGTGCAATTATGCCATGGTGTCCATTTTTGCGTAATTTTTTCATGCTATTATATCTTATCACCTTAGATGGTTTCCCTTGGATACCTCTAATCTCAAATTCCTTTCCTTCTGAGGAAAATTTCATGAAAATATATTGAAAATTAAGGGCCACTTTTCCCAATGATTGTAACCATTGGACCCCTAATACAATATCGAAACTACCCATTTGGATGGAAATCATAGGACTATCTAGTAAATACTCCACCATATTGAGATTAATAATATGGCACTTCCCAAAACAATTTATAGTACCTCCATATACAATCATTACTTGAAATTGTGGTGCTAGAAATACAAAGCAATTGAGTTATTTTGCTAATTTGTAATTGATGAAGTTATGGGTACTACCATAATAAATAAACATTGTTACCTTTTAGTTTTTATGTATCCTTGTATCTTGAGGATTTGTGGAGTACTTATGTCGGCCAATACATGACAAGATATCGTTCGAGTAGTCTCTTATATATCTAGATATTGTGATGGTCCCAATTCTTGATCTTCTTCCTATTCACAGTCTATGTAGAGTAATTTCTTCTCTTCTCATTGGATTTATGCCCCTTACTGTACTGGCTATCAAAATTGAAACATAGTCCATTTGCTTCTATTTCATCTATTTTTTGAGGTGTCAACCTTGTCAATTGAATGAGTTTAGGATAGGGAACATGTTTCTCTCTATAGTTGCTAGTGATCACTCTTCTAGTAGCCATATTTTTTTTCCACTTTCCCTTCCATACTAAAATATTGATCTAAGGATTTAGGTTCGAAAAGATGCACCTCATGTTGAATGTTCTCATTAAAATTTCCCATAAAGAGACATAAAACATTATCCTCTGGAATGTTCTTTACCTTGATACTAAGATTTTGGAATGTTGAATGTGCTCTGTAATTGGAACTTTTGGTTGAAGGCTTATCAATTGACTAGGCAATGCGTTGTTCTTAATATCCCCTTAATGTGATATCAATTCATCTGTAAAAATGGACCAAGATATAAAAAAAATCTTCTTTCTTTCACAAATACATCATTTTCTAAATACAAGGATGCAATAGGTACCTTTTGTAAGCTTGGTGGTTGGTGTAGATCAAAGTATTGCTCCATTTGGAATATCAATGTTGTAGGATATTTACCATCAAACTTCCTCTTATTGATCTTGTTTGGGATTGGGTGTAACCTCATACAAAACAAAAAAACATGACTGCAAATAATCAAAGAGGAAATAATATTTCAAATACAGATGGTGGTGTCTAAAGACACCACTACAACACTTAAGCATAATGCATTGTGATCAAAACATTACAATGCATATTGGACATCTTGTACACAACAATGATATCTCCATGATAATAATGAACCATGGGGTCTTCTATTTATAGCTTCAAGATATAACCAGCTTCCTTCAAATCAAGAGGATCTTGTCCACATATAATCGCCGATTATTAGAGTTGACTATGTCAAATCCACCCTGTCAAGTCATCTTGACAAGGATACTCAACCTGACCATCCATGCATCCAATTCATAGTCAATTTCTTAGTTGTTTGATCCATCAACCGACTGTAATACCTCGATTTTGAGTCCTAGATTAATAATGTAATTGTTTATTTGTTGAAAGATCGAAGTGGCTATAAAACTGAAAGGGGATGGATTTCCTTGGAAAATGCAATTTTTTGAACATTTTAATAATAAAAATACATCATTGGATATAGGAAAGACAAGGACAAGAGTTATAGGGGGTTATTATTCCCTTGGATACCTCTAAGCTCAAATTCCTTTCCTTCTTTGAAAACTTTCATGAAAATATCTTGAAAATTAAGGGCCACTTTTCCCAATGATTGTAACCATTGGACCCCTAATACAACATCGACACTACCCATTTGGATGGAAATCATGGGACTATCTAGTAAATACTCCCCCATATTGATATTAATAATATGCCACTTCCAAAAACAATTTATGGTACCTCCATCTACAATCATTACTTGAAACTATGGTGATAGAAATACAAATCAATTGAGTTATTTTGCTAATTTATAATTGATGAAGTTATGGGTACTAACTGAATCAATCAACATTGTTACCTTTTATTTTTTATGTATCCTTGTATATTGAGGATTTGTGGAGTACTTATCTTGGCCAATACATGACAAGATATCGTTCGAGTAGTCTCTTATACATCTAAATATTGTGATGGTCTCAATTCTTTATCTTCTTCCTATTCACGGTCTATATAGAATAATTTCTTCTCTTCTCACTGCATGTATGCCCCTTACTATATTGGCTATCACAATTGAAACATAGTCCCTTTTCTCCTCTTTCATCTATTTGTTGAGGCATCAACCTTGTCAATTGAATGAGTTTAGGAGAGGAAACATGTTCCTCTCTATAGTTGCTAGAAGTCACCCTTCTAGCAGCCATATTTTTGTTTTCCACTTTCCCTGCCATACTAAAATCTTGATCTAGGGATTTAGGTTAAAAAATATGCACCTCATATTGAATGTTCTCATTAAAAGTTCCCATAAAGATATATAAAAAATTATCCTCCAGAATTTTCTTTACTTTGAGACTAAGCTTTTGGAATTGTTGAATGTGCTCTGTAATTGGACCTTTTGGTTGAAGATTTATCAATTATCTAAAAAATATGTTGCTCTTAATATCCCTGTAATGTGATATCAATTCATATATAAAAATGGACCAATATATAATAGAATTATTCTTTCTTTCACAAATCCATCTTTTTCTAAATACAAGGATGCAATAAGTACCTTTTGTAAGCTTGGTGGTTGGTGTAGATCAAAGTATTGCTCCATTTGGAACATCCATGTTATAGGATCTTTACCATCAAACTTCCTCATATAGATCTTGTTGGGGATTGGTTGTAACCTAATAAAAAATAGAAAAACATGAATGTAGATAATCGAAGAGGAAATAAGATTTCAAATTCAGAAGATGGTGTCTAAAGACACCATTAAAACACTTAAGCATAGTACATTGTGATCAAAACATTACAATGCATATTGGAAATCTTGCACAAAACAATGATATCACCATGATGATAATGACTCATGGGGTCTGCTATTTATAGCTTCAATATATAACCAACTTCCTTGAAATCGAGAGGATATTTTCCACATACAATCGTTGATTATTAGAGTTGACTTTGTCAAATCCACCCTATCAAGTCAGCTAGACAAGGATACTAGACCTGACCATCCATGCATCCAACTCATAATCAATTTCTTAGTTGTTTGATCCATCGACTGACTGTAATATCTTAGTTTTGAGTCTTGGTTTAATAATGTAATTGTTTATTTGATGAAAGGTTGAAGTTCCTATAAAACTGAAAGGGGATGGATTTCATAGGAAAATGTAATGTTTTGAACATTTTAATAATAAAAATATGTCATTGGCTACATGACATACAAGTACAAGAGTTATAGGGGGTTATGATTCCACAATAGAGGGGGGGAACTCAAGGGATAAACATTTTTTCTTCGTTTAATTATTTATCATCCACATTGTGTTGGGGGGGCATATGAGGGGGCACATGAGTCACTTGGGGAGACCATATTGGCCTTGTATTTCCTGGGTATTTAAACCATGTTCTTGATTTCCTTGGGGTTGATTAGTCAGTTGTTTTTTTGGTTCATGTAGCTAGTGAGTTGGGTTGGCCATTACTCATTGTGAGCCAAATTATTTTTGGAGTGATTCTTCTCTATTCATCTCATCTTACCCGTTTTTGTTTTTCTTGGGAAAAAAGGAAATGAATTATTAAAGGACAACATCCATGGTTGTTTGGCTGTAATAAATTACTAGTGTATTCTAGCCATGAAATAATGTCTGAGTGCATGGATGGATTGGCATGATGAGAAACCTTGCTCACATATACAAATCATGAGAGGTCCATCATTGATATTGTATACCAGATGCACTGGATCCCTAGAAGTAGGTGGATATCCTAAGGGACTATGTGGTAGTGAAGGGGGTTCATTTTCTTGGGTGGTGCAGGCTGAGGAGAAGAGAGTTGGTGTACTTTGAATTTTTGTGTGTTGATAAACCTTTGAGATCTTTAGTGCTATCTGGTTTGGGAATATGAGTGTCACCTAAACCCATCCTTGTGGATTCATATCCCTGGATCGGGGGTGGCCTAGTGTTGAGAATTGGAACAATAGTGCCTAAGGTTGGGTGGAACGTCCTTGATCTGCATCCAATTGGTGATTGGTTTTATCAAAGATAAGTGCTCTCTATCATGTGTTTCTCTTCTTGCATAATTATTTTCATTTTGTATTGATTATTATCTCTGAGATATGCATTAATGATGTGCATGTTTGTTGTTCATTATTGTGAATGGCATATTTTTCATTATTTCATAGTTTAACATGAATCTTGGTGACTACATGTGTTTATTTCATGCTTCTTTATTAATTTTAATTACAAATATTCAAAATCAGTTCAAGAAAAGGTTGTGGAAGTAGTTTGGACCAACCTTGGTAGTTGGGGATGTCACAGATTGGTATTAGAGCATATTGAAGGGAGTTATGGAAGTAGCATGCCTAGCCTTGGTGGTTGGGGATGTCACAGATTGGTAACATAGCATCTTGAAGGGATTTCTGGAAGTAGCATGCCCATCCTTGGTGGCTGGGTAAGTTACAAATTAGTATCAAAGTTGTTGGATTACAACATCTAGCCTTTGAAGGGTCTGCTACATGACAAGACAAAACTTCTAGAAGTGAAATTATATGGTTATTGGACAGCGCCGAAAGGGGATTTTTTTGTGGTTTAATAATGTCGAGATCACCCTGGAAGTCATGCTTGGGAAATTTATCACTACCTAGAAGTCCAATGATCTCTTTCCTTTGTGATTTGAGCATATAAATTAATGGTTATGCCCATCAATAAAACCAATGCACAACATTATCAATCTCCCCTTCATGTGGGATATCCACCATTGATCTGCGACCATGCCCTTTTCTTTATCCCACATGCATGTGGAGGAGGACAGAATGCTAGTTTTATAAAATTAAGATGATTATTTATTATTTGTGTGTGAAAAGAGAGTCATGGAACCTTGTGGGGTCCACACGTAATATAAAATTTTGGATAGAACTTGATCTCGATGGGTTGGTGCCCCAGTGACCCGGTACCCCGATGGGATGATATCACCCCCCATAAGTTTCTAAGCCCAACTTCCTTGTTGACATCCCGGTACCATGGTGGGCCATACCAAACTAGATCCTATTGATGGGAGTTGGATAGAACTTGAGTGTGGTGGTTTGTGACTTGATGGGTTGGTGGGTCTTGTTGATGAAAAGGAATAGTTATCCTTGTACCAACATTTTCGAATCTTGTTGGGCTAAATAAAGATAGGTGGGATTGTTACCTTATGTCTATATCCTTTTGAAAAAATATCAATTAGTCATCAAGAAATATGTTCTTGTGCCTAGTGTTGTGTTTTATGTTGTGTTATGATAAAGAAATAAAGAAATTTTTGTAACAAAAATTTAAAATAGATTTAATAAACATTCATATAACAAAAAATCTGAAATAAAGAATACACATATAGTCCAAAATGAGACTCCAAAACCATCAAATGTTTTTGTTAATTTAGTTTTGAAATACAACTAGAAACATTCTATCATACCCCAGAATGGGTAAGGACTAGAATAAGAATTAGAAGTCATATGTGGAATGTTACATCACACATAGAAAATTGATTTCTTGTCAGTAAAAGCAACACTGAGAAAAATTGGATCAACAAGCCATAGTATGCCATTGTCTTGACTCTGCAAAAAATTCCTTATTAGCACTGGAAAATTAATTCGGAAATCCAAGAAGAATTTACAGACTATTAGAAACAGATGATCAACTTTATGAAGCATGTCAACTATCGATGCTTCTTAGTTCTTCTTATTTCCACCTTCATTAGTACCTTGCTATCAACAAGAAGTTATTATCTTTTAAGTGTTTCATAAATGAATGAAGTAGTAATGTGATCCCACTCTAGAGCAAGAGAAAACCTTATCAGGGTTTGTCCCTCACGTTCTCCTTTTATTCTCCAAAATTAGTTTTGAGTAGTTCCAACTACTTTTAGTTAAGTTATTTAAATAACTTTTAGTTAGATAGGGACATCTTGTAATTAAATGTTAATAAATAATGATAAGAGTATAATAAATATTAAATAATAGGTGGGGACACCTTAATTAACTCTTATTGTTTAATTTTCAAAGTATCCCCTTGTTCCTCCATCAATACATATGAATCAATGTCATCGACACATTATTATATACACAGATCAATCAGACCACATATAAAATTATTTAAGAGCATACTTGTGACTCCAAAATATCAAGTATATATGTATGCACATGCCCAAAATAAGTAAGTCAACAAGATGTCCCAAAAATATTGTTGTCCAAAATAAATAAAGTTTGTCCTAAAAGTCAAGTCAAAGTAAAATAACATTATGAAATTAGAAAGCATATTTTTTGTGTGAGGCGGTCCACCTCTTTCGAATTTCCTTAGACTTTGATAGCTTGGGCATCTATGAATCTTCCTTGATTGACATTTTACATTTTTATTTTGATGCTTCTAGTTGGATATCTCCAAAAGAGATGTGTTTGTCTTCATGTCCAGGGTGTTGGGAATGTGATGTGATTCAATGTGAGGATGGTTCATATTGGTGAGATTTAGCAAAATTGGCCAATTGTTTCCCTTTAGAAGGTTCAAGTTCTTGGGCAAGGGACTTAAGTATTTTTAGTGGATGATTTGAGTGAGCATGAGATGTCACTGATTCAATGTGTTGGGAAGGACACTTAGGTGGGGGATGAGGTAATCGTAAAGACATTGTTGGCCATCCATTAACATGAACTTGGGAAGGATTTACAACATCATTCCATCCAACATTAGTTGGGACCTCGGGTGGTAAGGACACATGTGGATGCACTACTATGCCATAGATGCTAGGATGAGGGTGCAAAGGTGGTCCTTCAGGTGGAGGAGAAGATTGAAAGACTCTTTTTCCAGCCAAGTTCAAGAAACCTGTCTATAAGAGTTGATTAAACTCTTTGGAATCAACATCAAAGTGAATAGAAAATCGAAGTCTATTGTTTCCTCCTTTCCAAAAATAATTTTCCCTTCTTCATCTAACTCTATTTCCTCTTCCATGACTACCTCTACCGAAAAATCTCATCTATTAAACATAAGGCTAGGTTAGGGTATGTATACAGTAGCAAGTAAAACATTGAATACCATTTACATTGTCATAATTTTAGAAATAGCTCTTACTTGATCAACAGGAAAGCATCCAGTAAAACAAGGGAAAAGGAAGGGTAACTTCAAAGACAAATAATGTAATCTCTTACAATCTTATATAACTGACATTTTTTTTAAGAACATGGGAGTTACAGTGTGATTGGGAAAATGAGAGGCTTTATAATGTATGGAAAATGAACATAAATGGTAAGGAAAGAGTGTTACATGTTCAAAATAACAACACACTAGCCATCAATTATCAACCAATATCCCAATATTTGTTAATAATCATCTCATGAATCCCATGTCAACCACATCCTTATTAATGAATTTTTTCCCGCAAAGTGTTGCTAATGACTATTATTATAAAAAACTAAATAATACTAGTAGGTGGGACCCCATTGAACTATTGAAGATCAGATTTGTTCATTTTTTATGTTGTGATGATATGCAACAAAACTTACATGGTTGATGAGATATTGTTGTTAATGGTTATGATTTGAGCTTATGAAGTGTTGATTCTTGATGTCACTACAACCTATGATATTCATTAACATCATTGCTATATGTTCTTATCGCACCTACACAATAAACATGTTAGTGAAATTACATGAAGGATAGTTTTGAGAAAGACAAAAATACTATAAAAAACGTAAAGAAAAGGGATCTAACTCGGCAATTTTGCTTTACTACATGCGAAAAATTGGAAAGAAATGAGAAACAATTGCAAAGGGGAAGAATTTAAAGCTATCCTATTCACTATACTACATGCATGAAAGACTTAAAAATTATTGTTAAATCCTAGCTAACAAGTAAATGGTTATGCAATTGTTATTGAATTATATGTTTAATACGCATATGGTATGAAATATTGGTGGTGCATTTGGCAAGGTGATAGTGCTAATGGTTATGTGATGATTAATTAATGTATGTGGTCGATATACATACAGTATATTTGGATAGATTGAATAACAATGGTTGATTTGACAAGGTAATGGGCATTAATGGTTATGCAATTTTGTTTGAGTTATATAATAAGGAATTGGATATATGATGTGGAGAGCGCATTTGGCAAGTAATATGTGCAGATTCCAACGCAGAGTTAAATTAATGGTGTTAATTAAGATTTGGTTGGCATGTATTGATGAGTAAATGAATTGTGGGTGGAGGCAATGTGCATTTACTATATGTCACCTTTACCCCTCCCATTAGCTGCCACCCTAGTCGGGCTATTGTTCCATATTGATGCTACGGTTATGCTATGAATTCTTAGTACAGAGGAACCTGTTGACGGGCGTAATTGACACACCGTCAACTGGAAGGATAGATCCATTCCAGGGTTGTCTAATTAACCAAAGTCGTTTGGTGTGATCTATCCCGATGGGTTTAATTCTTCCGTTAGCCAACTAAGGTCCTAAAATAATGAAAGAAAATAAATTACCCTAAAGCTATAACTATGATACTATGTGCATGACTTTAATTATTTACGAATGATGAAGAGAAACATAAATATGAACATGTGATTATGAATAAGATATTTACAATTTGCAAGTTTTGGTGGATGTCTTGCGAAATCAAAGTTTTCGTAATTGTTTATGAAGAAGATAAAGAAAGAACATATTTTTATATTTTATATTGAATAATTTAAAATCTAAAAACTCAAAAGATACTAATAAAACATAATCTGAAACAAGAACAAAATAATAGTCACAACCAATTTAAAGTGTCGTATTTCACTAATAAACTGATGACGAAAATTGAATGCGAATAACACTAACCTGAGATTAATCTCATACTGTTTCTATATCCATGTGCAATCCAAACTTCTGGCTATCTTTCTTGTGAGATAAATATGTAACATGATTGTTTTAACATCTCCAGAATAAACTCAAGGTATTATTTTGGAGCAAGGATATAAAAACAATGTGACGAACTTATAAATCCAGTGACCTTGTAATGATGAATGTCTACAGTAAAAGAAATTTTAATGTGAAAAATTCATATGATATGTCAACTTAACATCAAGCATAAATTGATGATATTAAAGTGAAATAACAACCACAGATATAATATATGAAATAACAAGTTATAGACAAAATTTAAAGAGCTGAATAAAATGAAACATTACATGCTAATGAGGCTAAGGCTGTGTAACATGTATATATTCCATAATATAAGATGCGAAACATAAATTGAACAGTGTCACGCTAGTCTAAAGCCGAAATGTGAACAACTTGTCCATAAAGTCTTGAGGAATTTCATGTCCATAATGTGTTCCAAAAAGGATCCCCTCACTAACAAAAGTGAACATTGTTTAAAGTAATCCATGATCCAAATACTCATATCTCACAGGATAGAGTTGAATCTCCAAAAATCAAGTAATATTAAAAAATTAGTGGATTGGAAACCACTCATAACAGAGTTGGTTTATTCAAAAATTAAATCAAAGTTTTATAAAACATAAAAGGAGGACAAACTACTAATCATTTAGACATATAATTGAACATATTTCCTCCAAGTAATCAGTAGCAAAATATCCCATTTCCTAAGAATAGCAAATCAATTTGATAAATTAGAAAAACAATTTCTTTATAACTAATTTTTATTAAAAGAGACTTGGCTACAAAATCGAAGATTCTGTAGCCAGTATTAATTTTAGTAAATGAAATCAAACTTCAAATCTACTTATTTTGAATTAGATAATAGAAATAAAATGAAAGGAAAATACAATTGTTTTACCATTAAAATTTAACTAAAGAGGGGTCAGATAGTTCAGAGTTTATTATTGCCTTGACACTGGTCACATTCTTAATGACTATGTTTCTAGATCTCTTAATACATTTAGTCATCCTCTCTACATGCACCTTGAGATCAAGGTTTTCTTGCTTCAACAAATCATTTTGAGTAGTCAGAGTTTCAATTCGGGCCTATAAGAGAGGAATGTCGGTATAGTAATGCTCAACCCAATCGAAACAACCATCATAGTGTACAGGGGAGATGGCAGGTCGATGAAGGACACAATCAACCAAGGGTGCTTCAGTCTTACCTGTTGTTTTATTCAGATCTTTCCTAATCCTGGAGAATCCTTTTTTACCTTTAAGTCATGGTGGTAAATTTGTCACGAAATCATAAGGTTCAGTATGAATGATAACCTCCCTCTTGGAACCATGAATTTCAAGATCTTCTCAAACTAGAAAATCCTCTATCTCAAGATGTCAACCCTCATCGATATCGATCAGATCGATCGGGCTTAGATGAGTATTGTTTTGGTTCCTTAGTTTCCTATATATTAGGAGAATCACTTTCTTGTTCTTGAAACCCAAGTCTATGCATTGTTGTTTTGTTCCTTTACAAAGTTTCTTGGCATCCGACTTAACATTAACGTTCAAGCTAGCATCATTCAGAGGCACAAGAGGATCATTTCCCTTCAATTCATCAATCTCTTCCTCTGGAAATATTGTAGGTGAAAACTTACATGACAATCCTTTGTCTAGAGGGGTTTTATCAGTAAACTCTGGTCCATTAATTGAATTACCGAACTCATCTTCAACCACTGGCTTGTCTAAGTTAGGGTTTGTTGTTAAAACAAGGTTTGTTGTAGGATCATCCTGGGAGAAGCCATTCCTCATCAAAAACATGTCCCAACCGTCACCTATGGTCGACATATGATACATCAACAATATTTTAACCAATCCATGGTGGAACAGGCTCGAATTGACACCCTGTCGCTTGTAACACTTGGACATCTTATAGAGACTCATAAATAAGTAAAGTGTCATATCTAAATCGAAACCTATGAAATTCATAAGAAAATGGATATGGTAGAGAAAGACTAGTTTATATCAACCTTCGCAAGTAACAAATTGTTTCAGAATTAACAATAAAATATGTCATCTAGGTTTTAATAGGGCGATAAGAATACCTTTTACAAAACAACTGGTTTTTCAAGAGGTCATAAAAAAATTCCACGGGACTTCTTCTATCCTGGTGTTTTTAAACCATATCTCTGTTACAGGTATGAACTAACTGAGAGGGGGGGGTGAATCAGTTAGTGTAGATTATTAATAATTTCTCTTCTTTTCTAACTTTGAATCATTAATCTTAGTGGCAGTGAGTCTTTACTGTGAAATCCAGAGTTATAAACA
>ML792560.1:138302-168994 GCA_009831015.1 Picea engelmannii
AGCGTCTGTGTTTGCATTTGTGTTGCAGCATGTTTCAGCATCTGTTCTTCATAAACAATCGATTGCCATCAATGACAACCTTGATCATCTGCGCCTTGATCATCTGCGTCATCTCTGTTGTAGCCATATTTCCAACAATCTCTCCCTTTTATTGGAGCCCTGTTGCTTTGCTAATGAAATCTTCTGTCAATTCTAATTGTATGTCTCCTATCTTAGCTCTGAACCCGTCAAAGGTTTGTGCAGAGGCTTCTGCTACCTGAAGATTATAACCCTCAAATTTCTTAAGGAATATATCCCAGACATGATTCTTTAAGTCCTCAATCGCATCATCATGGGAAAGTAAGGCATGGCATCCATTCTTCTCTATGTGAACGATGAGCACCATGACCATTGTAACCAATGTTAGCATCATGATTTTCATGGCTAAGGTTAGAGGTTGGTAAACAATTTGTGAAGTCATGCTTGTTAGCACCCATGTTGTTTTTATGCTTGGAATCATCTAACATCTCCAAGGGACAATTTCAAAAGGAATATTATCATTTATTTATTCCCATTTCAATTTGCAAGTGCGTGTTGCAAAATTCATTGCGCACTACAAAATTCACTGTGCGTCGCGCAGAGGATGTTGTCGCATAGAGAATGTTGTCACACGGAGGATGTTGTTATGAAAAGAAGGCTATTGTTCATAGGATGTTTTCGCACAATGGATTTCATCGCGCAGTGGGCTATCGCGCATAGGATGTTGTCACACAGTGGATTTTCTTGTGCACAAGCTACAGGTCACACTGTGCAAATTATTGGTTTAGTGGTGAACTTCAAGATCAATTTCTGACCCACTGGAGAGGAATTTTGAAAATCCCTGAGAGGTTTTTGTTGAGGACAAACCAATTAATAAAAAAATCTCTCAGACTTGTAAAATGTGTCACGGATTGGGATATTCAAAGGAATCTTTGATCCCTATTTGTCAGTTTTTGTGATTTCCTATCCGAGACGTGTTTGCGACACATATTATGGATATATGGAGATGAATTTCAAGAAACCAAGAGAGGTTGTTCTTTATAACGATATTAAATACAAAACCCTCTCTCAGTTTCTAAAAATGTTTTTTTATTAGTGAGATACGATGACATATTTAATGGCTATTTTACTAGTTTGTTGCGCATTCTGCTGTGTTTTTGTTGTAGGTTATTGTTGCGTAGCAAACTTGTTGTGCACGAATGACAGAGTGTTCAGTAGTGAAAATGATGTCTCATCAAAACCATATGGTTGAATTTGTATCATGATCGATGACTGTAAATAATATTTCAGTTACGATTATGATTTGGCAAAGTCAGGTTTTCTATTTTTAGTGAATCTATTGAAGTTATTGTTTTGTTTCAAAGAAAATGGATTCATGATTCCAGGAGAGAGTAGCTCGACCCTAATAGCCAAGGGTGACATTATATTTTTATATATGGGGATCATTTTTATGTAAACAGGGTTGGTTGGAAATTTTAAGAAACAAATGTTATTGTAAGAAGTACGAGTGTTTTTTGACTGAAACTTAATGCAAGGTTTTGTGTTTTGATGTAAATATTATAGTTGCGATAGTTGGATGTATTGTGTTTATTTCTCTGCGTATGTTTTTTCATGTTATCTTTAATTCCATATCTCATATCATCTATTTTGGAATGAATTTTCTAACCCGTGGATTCGTTGTACTACGCCCCTTGTTCGTGTGACTTAGACAAAGCATTTTCCTCTCGAGCTAACTTTGAATTTGTCCACAATGACACTCTTGAGTTTTCTCCCTCTATTTTTATCCCTCCAAACTTTATGATTAACATTGAAGGATGTTTCTCACCTATCCTTTTCTTCTTGAACCTATTCACTGAGTCATTTGTTCTGTCTCTTCCTTAGATTGATCCCATAGCCTGAGTTTTACTTACCTGTGCCAATATAACCAAAATCATTTCATCACTAGTTTTAAATCTAGCCATCATTCGTAAAGACATATCCCGCATGGAGACTGCACCATTTTTGAGCGAGCCCTCTCCAGATCCAAAAGGCTAGTTTCAAGTCTCAAAGTTGGTTGAAAATTTTACCTTCATCATCTATTCATCAGCCAAATATATTTATGGAGTGCTAACATTCTGGCGCCGTTGTCGGGGACAAATTTGAAAATTTTCCCTAGGAAGAACGACATTGTTTTAGTTCTAAGCTCTGAGAGCAACAAACACTTAGGCACATATTGGCTGTATTTCTGCTCTAGCGACTCCACACATCATAAAATCAGTTGAAGGTGATTCCACTGGCAGAAGAATCCAGAGCTAAAGTTTTCATGGTGACTCTAATCAAGATTCAAATGAGATTCAAAGACTCCACTGGAGAATGAGACCTGTTGACAGATATATGGAAGAGCGGTATGGAAAAATAAGGTACTCGAGCTTAAGTTTAGTTCAAGAAGTACTTTTCTGTTTTATCAATATCTTCTTGTCCTTTCCTGAGTTTTTCAAAATAATATTTCTTCACTTACTACGATCAAATGAATCCCAAAGATCTACCCTTGTATATCCTTCATTACAAACTGTAGGTATACCTCCTTCTTGTATAGTCGATATTCGCCAAGATCCTTCCTCTGAACCATATGATGTTCATGATCATTCTTGTGAGCTTAATGAAACCAAATATGAGCTTGTACCTTCCGTTCTTAATCCTTCACCCTCCAAGATTCAAGAAATATACAATCCTCTTAAATTTCCTTCCATCCTTCACGACTTTCCTGTGAAATATTATAAGCACCTTCCTAGGTTTGATGGAGAGCTTGATGGAAATTCGAATGAAAAACATATTCAGGACTTTGAGCATTTTATAGACCTTTTTGAGTTTTAACATGATGATGTGTCTATGAGTGCTTTTTCTTAGTCGTTACAAGGAGATGCCAAAGCATGGTTCAGACATTTGCAACCTTAGTCGATTATCTCGTGGGATGAATTGAGGGAAGTTTTCTATATATTTTGTGGCGAGAGAAAGTCATGGAATCTACTCCTTTCATAGTTTTATGGCATGAGAAGAATGAAAGATGAAACCATCTCAAATTTCAATAGGAGGTTTTCTAGTCTTTATTATAAACTACCTAAAGAAGTCCAACCTCTTGAAGTTGTTTCCATGCTCCATTATGTAACAACCTTTCAATCAAACTTATCTTTTCTTCTGATGGAGAGGAAGTCTACGTCTTTGCAGCAGATGTTCAATAATGCTCAATAAGTGGAAGACAATCTTCAAGCATGTCAAAGTTTGTAAAATCATAATTTAAAGAGTGTTTCTAATACAAAGAACGATGGTGTAGCAGAAGAACATGAGATTGTGCATAAACAAGAAGCTGATTTACATTCCAATATTTGTCATCATGAGTAAGAAACTGATTTTTTTATGTATTCATTTGTAGACAATCAAGAAAATGAATTTGCAAATCAGCTTGTTGAAGAGAAGGTTGATGTCCCAAGCCTTTTCTTGTTAGATGACATTGCAGATGTTGTTGATTTGCCTATATATGATGAACATGATGATGGTTATGATGTTGACTTCCTAGGACAACCAGTTTCACGTTCTCTATCAGAAAATGTTCCTTTCAACAATGTAATGAGAGAAATTCGCCTACATATCATAGTTACAAAGAAGAATATGAAGAAAGTACTGAATAAGTTGAAGTAAATTATTTACCTTTATGATTTGCTTCATTTAAATTGTTGAAAGAAAATTTAAAGATCATCACTGAGGCAGAGGAATGTGTGCTGATGCAAAATCACAATGATTCATGGGAAACAATTGACAAGAAATTGCAGAAATCTTCTCATGTGTTTGATGGCCCTATTGCCTGTTATATGGAAGGTTTTATCAATTCAAAATTACATCCATTGGTCGAGGATGAATATGAAAATGAGTGTGTTCAGAAATCCAAAGAAATTGAAAAATGTGCATATGACAACAATGAATAAAATGAAGGAGATTTTGAATCAAGTGAAAGAACATTTCCATTGTGTTTTTCTTCTTTCAAATTGTTGAAGAAAAATGTTTATAATGTTTCAAATCAGAAATCCTCTAGGCATGATGTTGAATATGGAGGAAGAAGTGGACTTGCAAATGAAAACCGTCTTCCATTATGTTTTCTTCCTTTGAATTGTTGAAAGTAAATCATGAGATAACAGAGGAAGCAGTGAAGTCTGATTGCATTCACAGTGACATTGTTTTACATGAGAAAATTGTTATCAGTGAGGAAGGCCAACAACCTTCTCATGCATTTGATGACCGTGTTGCTGATTACATGGAAGGTTATTTCAGTTCAGATTTGCAGCCTATGCTGAACTACCAGCTTGGAAATAAAGATGATGGTCAATCAATCTCAATGGTAGATATGGATTGCTTGCCACTAGGGGTTTCATTTCATCCAACACTATCTTCTGATTCAGAAGATTTTTATTTCCAGTAGTTTCAAAATATTTTTCATCCTTTTTGTGGTAATCAACAGGTTGGATTACATGAAAACAAGGATGCAGTGGAAGGGGTGAAACATGATTTTTGTTTTATGCATATTTTGGAGGATCCATTTGCAGTTTTTTTGGAGGCGGTAAACAATCCCAATATTTTTAATTTTTTGAGATTGGAATTTATAGATAAATTTTTGAACGAATTAATAGTAAACAAGCTTTGGGGCAAGCATGTGCAAAGAAAACAAAAATTGGATAAAGTGCTTGCATGGTTTCATTGGCATTATGATTTCACTTGATTGGAATTTCATTTCAACAGTTAGGGTAGGTAGGTGGGAATAATATTGGTACCATGAACATTTCTTTTAGCAATCTGTAGTTTTCATTTTCAGCTTAGTTTCATATTTCAGTTTGGAGCATACATAGTTTTGGGTTTTCAGCGGATGAAGGTTACAAGTTACAGTTGGAAAGTTGAGTTTGGGAGAAGCCCAATGGATTGGCACATGGTCTACTATTCTTTTCTAACTCATAGGGAGGATAGCATCCCCATTGGAGCCAGCTGTTAGCACCATGATTTTCATGGCTAAGGTTAGAGGTTGGTAAGCAATTTGCGAAGTCATGCCTGTTAGAACCCATGTTGTTTTTATGCCTAGAACCATATAACATCTCCAAGGGCCAGTTTCAAAGGGAAGCTTATAATTTATTTATTCCCATTTCAATTTTCAACTGTACGCTACAAAATTCATTGCACACTGCAAAATTCACTGTGCATCGCACAAAGGATGTTGTCTCATATAAGATGTTGTCGTGTAGAGGATGTTGTGGTGAAAAGAAGGCTATCATGCATAGGATGATGTCACGTAGTGGATTTCATCGCACAATGGGATGTCGTGCATAGGATGTTGTCGCGCAGTGGATTTTCCTGTGCACAGGCTACAGGTCGCACTGCGCAAGTTACTTGTTTAGTGGTCAACTTCAAGATCAATGTCTAACCAAATGGAGAGGAATTTTGAAAATAAACAAGATTTTTTTGTTGAGGATAAACCAAATAATAAAAACTCTCTCAGATTTGTAAAATGTGTCACGGATTGGGAGATTCAAAGGAATCTTTGAGTCCTATTTTTTCAGTGTTCGTGATTTCCTGTCCGATACATGTGTTTGCGACACATATTTAGGCCATATAGAGATGAATTTAAAGAAACTGAGAGAGGTTTTTATTTATAACAATCTTAAATACAAAAACCTCTCTCAGTTTCTAAAAATAGTTTTTTATTAGTGAGATACGATGACGTATTTAATGCATATTTTATCAGTTTGTTGCACATTTTGCTAGGTTTTGTTGTAGGTTACTGTTGCATAGCAGACTTGTTGTGCACGGATGACAGAGTGTCCAATAGTGAAAATGATGGCTCATCACAAGAATATGGTCGAGTTTGGATCATGATCAATGACTGTAAATAATATTTCAGTTACGATTATGATTTGGCAAAGTCAGGTTTTCTATTTTTAGTGAATTTGTTGAAGTTATTGTTGTCCTTCAAAGAAAATAGATCCATGATTCTAGGAGAGAGTAGATTGACCCTAACAGCCAAGGGTGACATTATATTTCTATATATGGGGATCATTTTTATGTAAAGAGGGTTGGTTGGGAATTTTAAGAAACAAATGTTATTGTAAGAAGTCTGAGTGTTTTTTGAATGAAACTTAATGCAAGGTCCTATGTTTTGATGTAAAGATTCTAGTTGCGATAGTTGGATGTATTGTTCTTATTTATCTGCGTATATTTTTTCTTGTTATCTTTAATTCCATATCTCATATCGTCTATTTTTGAACGAATTTTTGAACCTGCAGATTCACTGTACTGCGCCCCTTGTTCGCACCACTTAGACAAAGAGTTTTCATCTCAAGCTAACTCTGAATTCGTCCATAGCGACACTCTTGAGTTTTCTCCCTCTATTTTTCTCCTGCCACACTTTACGATTAACATTGAAGGTTGTCACTCGCCTATCCTTTTCTTTTTGAATCCAATCACTGAGTCATTTGTTTCGTCTCTTCCTCAGACCGACCCCATAGCCCGAGTTTTATTTACTTGGGCCAATATAACCAGAAGCATTTCATCACCAGTTTTAAATCTAACCATCATTTGTAAAGCCATATCCTGAGCAGAGACCGTGCCATTTCTGAGAGAGCCCTCTCTAGATCTGAAAGGCTAGTTTCAGGTCTCAAAATTGGTTGAAAAAGTTACCTTCTTCGTCTGTTCATCAGCGAAATAGACATACGGAGTGCTAACAACTAGAATTCAACAGAGATTACTCAAAAAAAATTTAGGTTCCAATCGTGCGAGCAACAGAAACAAGTCCGAATGGAGAGTGGAAAGACGAAAATAACATAACCTATGGGTTATCATAACTCAGATAGTGGGAACGAAAACTAGAGGGTTCATTTTATTCCTTACCATCTCTTATGATGAGTGACAAAACTATAGAGTGCCAAAACCTATGCAGATAATGAATAACTTCATTAATGCTTTGAGCCATCCAGATAAGGAAAAATGCAAGTACAATAGGTTTTTACTCATTGGTATGAATGTTGATACGACCATTGAAACAAAAAGATATCAAATAATTAACCAAATTTCTTCATGAATCAAAGAAACTTGATAATGAACTATCAAGCCATTGAAATAATCATATTAACACAAAAAATGGATCCAACAACCATTTCATAAGATTTACATTTTAATTAAATATGGTTGACCTTTAAAAGATGTTTCTAAGGCACAAAAAATTATAACACCAAGATAAGTTTTATGTTTAATTCATGCTTGCATACATGAATTAAAAATAAAACAAACGTAAATGAAAACAATAGAAATTAATAAGAAAATCTTTTAATCCAACAATCATTTCGAAACTCTCAAAAATGTTTACAAAATTGAGGTGATGGCAGCTACAGAAAAATGAAATTTATTTCGATCGTGTTAAATATCAAAATCATGTGTGTCTGCCAACAATGGCATCATACTGGAAGACACATTTATCTCTGCATCACCAAAAGATCCATGTTAGGGTGAATCAGAATTAATGAATTTTTTAGAAACAGTTGACAACATGTCAAGCATCCTTATCAAAACTCAGAAAATAACTCAGTCTAGCATCAGATGTGTTCCTGTCAAAAATACCATCTGGTATCAAATCTAGATTATGAGCGAAACAATGTTTAGGAAACCGAATATGATACTATTGACAGGGCCACTGCTTCTAGTAGGTGTCCATAGCCTCTGCAGGGATGTCATTTAACCTATTCTAACACCTATATCCTATCCAAGAGGTATCCATTCATGATAAAGAACATATTTACATTTGGCCAATTCAATAGGACATACCTGAAAATTTTCTTAAACCCAACACTGATTCATTGCCAGCAGGCCTATTCAGTACCCCAACAAAGTTTCCTTGGAATCATGCATGCATTTACCCACTGCAAGTAGACCTGTTCAGTGTCTCGATAGGTTTATAGACACTTCCCACACCTTGAAGTTCTTTCAACTCTCTAGAATTTGTTTACAAGTTTGAAAAACTTTATGCCATTCAAGAGAGCGGGGTGATGCTAAATAAAATCTTAGATTTTGAAAACAAAACTTGATCTTTTACAACTTCTTTTCTCGTTTGACAACCTTTATCATGATCTAAACTCTTAGATTTCTATTAAGAAACCATCTTGAGGATAGGAAGGTATAATCGAGTTGTTTTCCTTAAAACAGGGACAACGTTAAGAGTTTTATTAATGATAATCGTGTCTTCTCGTAATTTTAGAGAGAAACCAAGAACATTTTTTTGAACATAAATTTACTTCTGTTGATTTGAGTTTTATCATTCACAACACTGGTGCTTCAAGGATTTTCCAGTTGTTGCTAATGAATGAAAATTATGATTTCCCCTTCCACAAATGAAACAATGACTCAAACATCTTTATTTGAAAATAAATCAAATTCAAGCAAAATGAAAAGAACCAAAAGAAAAAAATAGAAAAGAAAATTAAAAAAACAATATGTACAAAAGGTGGATCTGAAATCATTAGGTGAAATACCTTTTGAGAGCTTGGCCATTCATTGGGAAAGTGTTTGGATGTCCCTCCAAATTATGCAGACGGAAAGAGCCGGGACCCAATTTTTTAGAAATTACAAATGGTCCCAACCACATGTTCTGGAACTTGGTGTGTTCCCCCTTTCCCTCTTGAGATTTGTCCCACTTGAGAACCAAGTCTCCAACATCGAAATTCCTATATGAAGAAGAATTTGAATCAAACCAAATTTTTACAATTTGATGATGCTAATCCAGTTTATGATTTGCTTGTCTTCTCACTTCCTCTAGTTTCAATAAGGTGTTTATTCGATTTTCTAGAGGAGGGCACTCCTCTTCTTGAACTTTCTGCGACAGTTGCAGTGAGGGAAGTAAAACATGCGGAGGGAGAATTGATTCTCTTATGTAGATGAGAAATAAAGGGGAATTACCAACAGAGGATTTTTGGGTTACCCTATCAGCCTAAAGTTCATTATACAGTGCATTGTGCCAATTTTTGTGATTTTATGAAAGTGTCCTTTTAATAATCTTGATTAAATTTTTGTTTGTTGATTCTGCTAGGCCATTTCCTTGAGGGTAGTAGCTTGCAGAATACTTTATTTTAATCCCTTTTTCCAAAGAAAAAACATTCATATCAAGGGATGAAAATTAAGAGGTGTTATTAAAGACCATACCTTTGGGAACGCAAAATCGATCGATGATATGAGAGTTTAGGAAAGATACTACTTGATTTGTGTTCACCACTTTCAAAGGTACAACCTCAGACCATCTAGTATAATAATCCATTGTTGTAAGGACATACTTGTGTTGCTGTGAAGAAGAAGGATCGATTGGTCCTATGATTTCAAGGCCCCATTGCTGAAAAGGAGAATCTATAGTAACAGGTTGCAAAGGGAATGTTTCCTTTTTCACCCATCCTGCAACCTTTTGGCAGATTATACATTTATGACACAATGCACGGGCGTATTTAAACAAAGTGGGCCAATAGTACCCAACTCTTTTCACTTTGTGAGCAGTGGTATCTCCACTAAAGTGACCACCAACTTCAACTTCATGGAGTTCAGATAGCACTCTCTCTGACTCTTCCTTTTCCAAACAACGCATAAGAACACCATCAAAGTTCTTTCGAAATAATACATCATTGATTAACTGGAAAGATGTAGATTTTAAGCTAAGTGCTCTTCTGTTTTTAGGATCAAGATTATGGGGAACATATCCATGTGTCAAATAAAATTTAATGTTCTCATACCAAGAATTGATAGTAACTTGTGCACAACTGATTTGTTTTTCATTATGTTGATTTACAGTTAAGGTGTTGATTTGACTTTCGTGTTCTTTGACTGAATCAACCACTAGTTTACATAGGCCTTGACCTCTAACAATCTATGAAAGGGTTATTTTGAGGTCATATTCTTGTAATGACATCATCCAATTTTCCCTTTTCTCACCCAGTTCTTTTTGTACTAACAATTTTCTTACAGTTGGGTAAGGAACAATAACCTTGGTTCTGGATTTCAACAAGTATGACCGGAAGTGTTTCACTGCTTTAAAAACAACATATGTCTATTGATATGCTGTTGGGTAGTTAATCTCTGCTCCTTTGAAAGATAATATTATAAAGGCAATAGGTATCTCATTGCTTTCAACGTTTTTCTGTGTCAACACATCAACATAAGATCGGTCAGAAGCAAAGGTATAAAGAGTGAAATCCTGAGAAAAATCGGAACTCATCAAGGAAGGGGCTTCTATTATTAATTTTCTAATTGAATCGAAGGCCTACATTTCTTGTGGTCCCCAACGATATAAAACATCCTTTTTAATTAAATTATGTAAGGGTCTTACCATTTCCGAGAAACTTGGGACAAATCTTCTGACAAAATTAATCTTTCCCAAAAAGGACTGCATGGCTTTTTTGGAGGGAGGGGGGAGCTTAACAATAGCTTGGGTTCTTTCAGGGTCAATAATCATTCCATCTTTAGATAGTATAAATCTAAAATTTTTACCTTGCTCTACTACAAAGACCGATTTCTTAGGGTTGAGGGATATGCCAAACTTGCAACATTGTTCCAGGACAGCCCTGAGGTGAGACAAGTGATCTTTCTTGTTTTTAGAGAATATGGTGACATCATCAAGATAGACCATGAATGATTGGTTAATGAGGCCACAAAAAGAAATATACATTGTTCTCTGGAAAGTGGCGTCGATGTTTATCAGTCCAAAAGGAATTTTCCTGTAGGGATAAGTGCCCCATGGGGTGCGAAAGGTGGTTTTAAGATGATCTGAGGGAGACATGAGGACCTGGTTGTATCCCAAAAATACATCTAGTAAAGATAGTCTTTCCGAACCAGAGACCTACTATAGAATTTTTTCCATTGGAGGAACATGGTAGTTATCTTTATCAGATGCTCGGTTCAAGTTCTGAAAATCAACACAAAGTCAAATTTCACCACTTTTCTTCATTACAGGGACTAGATTAGACACCCATTGTGCATGCCTTACCAGGAAAATTATCTTTCCAGTTAGAAATTTATTCAATTCCTTTTTAACAATGGGTTCCAATTTAGGGTACATATTCCTCAATTTCTGTTGAAAAGGTTGTGTCTGGGGTTTCATGGGGATGACATGTTGTATGATATTGAGGTCGAATGTTTTCAAGTCATCATACATCTAGGAAAACAAATATTTAACTTATTTAAACAATTTTATAAAAGCAAATCATTCATGCTCAGAACAACTTGTTCCCAGATTAATATTTTGAGGATTTCCCTTTGTTCCTAAATTGACTGTTTCATAAATCAAAGAAGAACTATTTGTTTTACAATTTATCGTCCCTCTAAATTTATCATGCAAGTCATAAAATTTTTGTAGTCTTACAACAGATCTAGGGATAGATTTTACCAGATTAGATGTTGATTAAGGAGATCTAGGATCTGATATTATCGTGAATTTACAGAGTTTTTCATCGTGAGTGCCTTCATCAATTACTGCACCTTTGAAGGTGTCTTCCATGTGCAGAAAGTTGATGATTTGTTGGTCATCATCAAATACTCTCCAGTTTGTGATGTTATCCGGGATCGACGACCTAAACAATAATTCAATTGAAAACACATTAGGGGAAATACCTTCAATGGGAAATGGTTTAGAAGCAACATTGGCAAATAAATCAGCTTCTGAATTACTTAATCTAGGAATGAAATTTATGTTAAATGATGAAAATTTTTGCATCAAACTCCATACCTCGGTTTGGTAGATTTTCATATGCAGTGATAGGCAATGTATGACATTTCTTACCTTCTTAACCACGATTTCTGAATAACAAAATACCAACAAATTCCACACATCCATATCTAAATCTTTCTTAAGTCCTTGTAGAAGTGCTTTGTACTCAACGATGTTATTAGTGCACTCAAACTCTAGCCTGCAAGAAATAAAAGTTTTATTACCTGCAGGATTGATGAGCACACAACCTGCACCTGCTCCTTCTTTGGATTTGGATCCATCAAAGTAAAACGACAAGATTTGGGCTTCGTCAGAAGTACTTGGCATACTCGGCAAAGCTGATGTATGAGTATAGGTCATAACTTCTTATTACTTCCCAAGATCAGTAATAGGAGAAATTTCAGTCATGAAATTACCGAAGAAAGTATTCATTCCCTTAATTTCAAATGAATTAGAAGATGTAGTGAAAGGTTCATTTGCATCATTTAGATCCATCACGGTATGCTTAAGACAACGTTCTCTGTTTATCCTGATTTTGTTGGGCTATCCATTTTCAGGTAGCCACAAATGAGACCAATCTGTGGAAAAGTAACCATGCATCTGTTCTGACTAGTCCCTGCTTAAAAACAAACAGTAAACTTCAGGGATATCAACAACAATAATGTCAATTATTTGATGAACCTTAGGATTGGAGGATAATCTAACCAGAACATTCTTAAGCTCACCAATTACCTTGACATTTGTTCGATCTAGATGAATGATCCTGAGATCAAAAGGTTTAACTTTTGCATTAATTTTTTTACAAACAGATAGAGTCATCACATTTGATGATGCACCAGAATCTCCCATACAATTATGTACATTCCTATTAAAAATTTCGAAGGTTAACAAAAAAGGCGAGACATTTTTCTGAGTGTTAACAACAAAATTCTGTTGTTTTTTAGTCGCTATCCCTAAAACAGTTCTATCTACATTTGCTACAGTTTTTCCTACTAAATCCCTTTTATCTGGAAGTTCAGATGTCGTTTTAGTTGGGATTTATCTAGCTGTATTTGAGCCAATTTTTGATAATTTCTTGCTGCTAGGATTGCTATTTTTACTGTTTTCGGCGATATTTTGAAGCATTTTTTGCAATATAAGGGGAAATTTCAGCAGCTCGAAAACAAAAATATTAACTCCTAGTTTTTTTACATCTTCAATCAAATCATATTCTAAAACTGGGGCTAATAAGCTTTGTTTACTTTCATCTTTCTTTGACTGTTTTGGAAACACGTTTTTATTCACATTAGAAGGGGGTTTGTTTTGCGTTTTTCTCCTTGTATTGTAGGGGTGAACAATTTCAAAATTTTCTTGGAAGATACTGTCTGAGAAGTTATCAAATAAATTGGGAGACGATTCCTCTTCTTCAGGTTCTTCTTCCTCAATTATGTTTTCAGAATTTTCAGGAGGGGCAGAGGCATAATTTTTCATGTGCTTCTAAGATGGGTTGTAAAGCATACTGCAAACTTTCGAAATTTAGACCTTCAGTGGTTGGGTTTGGCCGGTTGGGAGGAAAATGTTTTCTGAAAGGAGGTTTAAAACTTAATTTTCTTGTTGATGCCTCCTCAGCTGATCTCTTCAAGTCAACGACCTAATTGGACAGTTTTTGGAAAGCTTTCTGCAAGCTTTCTAAGTCTAAAATTTCTGGTTGATTTTTAGTTTGAGGAGGCCTAGTAAGGATCTCTATTTTCTTTTTAGAGGATGAAGTTGTTTCAACTTCACTACTAAGATTACCTTTCAGACTCAAAATATCCTTTTCAATTTGGCTTGCCTCCTCAAAGGCTTCAAGCAACATGTTCCTTTTAGACCTTTTGACCCATATGGCTATATTATTGTGCAAGGCTTTAGCATAATATACAACGATTAAACTTTCAGCGGGCATTGAATCTACAGGGATTTTATTCTTTAAAGTAAGAAATATTTGGTTAAAATCTTTCACTTTTTCCTTAGGATTCATATTTAAGATAGAAATTTCCATATTCAAGACTTCCAGAGATTTATCATCTACGATTTTTTCGAAGAAACAAGTTTCAAATTTGTCCCAGGAGACAATGGTTTGGGGTTGTTGAGAGAAATACCATGTGGAGGAATTTTCCTCAAAAGTATAAGGGAATAATCTACATACTACATCCTCGTGTTCAACAGTCTAGAGTCTAATGGACAACATAATTTTTTTGATATGATCCTCAATAGACTGCTTTGAGTCTAGATCAAATTTGGGCAGCCATTTCTCCGGATGTTTCGATAATGGGTACTAGGGTTCGGTTACAGCCACGACATCTTGATTGAGCCAAGGTATAGCATGGTTGTTTTGATTTTCCATGGGAGTTGGTGGTGTATAAGGTTGATATGGTTCCGATGAAGAAATTCCTTCGTCTGAAGATTCTCCTCCTGAAGAGGATGGAGATGAACCAGGTGGGGAAGGTGGGATACTTGATCCTCCAGCTCCAAGGGTAGGTTTTTCGAAAGGATTGGTAGTATTATCACCTAAAGGATTTTGGAGCAGACCAGTGCCTTGAAGTTGTTCTTAGATATATGAGAAATCTAGGGGTTGATTAAGTGGCCCACCAGGTTGTTTGATACGAGCTAAGGCACTATGCGTTCTTATTAGTGATTGATGAACAATTTCTTGGACGTCGGCCCCTTGAGGAACTGGTGTCACTGGTTCAACAAGAATCTCAGGGTTATCGTTTGAGGTAGTTGCTATTTCAAGTGTAATGTTGTTTTCTGAGTGACTACGTGTTATGATAGGGGAGTGAGTGTGTGGGGGAGGAGTCTTGTGAACTCTAGGTGCCATCAATTGAATTCATGCCCTCCTTCTAGCGCCATTTGTTGATGGGCGTAATTAACACACCGTCAACTGGAAGGATAGATCTGGTCCAGGGTTGTCTAATTAACCCAAGACATTTGGTGTGATCTATCCTGACAGGTTTAATGGCTCTGTTAGCCAAATAAGGCCCTAAAATAATGAAAGAAAATAAACTACCCTAAATCTATAACTACAATACTATGTGCATGACTTTAATTATTTACGAATGCTGAACATAAACATAAATATGAACATGTGATTATGAACAAGATATATACAATTTGCAAGTTTTGGTGGATGTCTTGCGAAATCAATGTTTTCATAATTGTTTACGAAGTAGATAAAGAAAGAACATATTTTTATATTTTCTGTTTAATAATTTAAAATCTAAAAACTAAAAATATACTAATAAAACATAATCTGAAACAAGAATAGAATAATAGTCACAACCAATTTAAACTGTCTTATTTCACTAATAAACTAATGATGGAAATTGAATGAGAATAACACTAACCTGAGATTAATATCATACTGTGTCTATATCCTTGTGCAATCCAAACTTCCGGCTATCTTGCCTGTGAGAGAGAAATCTGTAACTGGCTTGTGCTAACATCTCTAGATAAACTCAAGGTATTTTTTGGGAGCACGGATATAAAAACAGGGTGATAAACTTATAAATCCAGTGACCTTGTAATGATGAATTTCTATAGTAAAACAAATTTTAATGTGAAACATTCTGTTGGCAACCAATTCAATTTGTTTTTTTTAATTGCCCTGAAAAGCTGCCTACACCTACTTGTCCCATAAACGACAAGTCATCGTCGCATTTTGCAACTAGACATTTGTTTCATTTCTTGCGTTAATTGCGATTTGATTTCGATTCACTTTTCACAACAGAAAGTGTGAAAACCTCTTCATCGTTATTTGGACTGTTATCATATGATGAAAAGAACTTACCTTTGGTTTGCTATTAAGTGGCTGGAATATTCTTTCAAACCATATCCATTTATATACTCTTACTTTGATTGCGCATTTTGATTAATGAGATTTTGAGCATGTTGAGTTATGGGTTATATTTGATTTCATAAGGGTCATGATTGATGTTGGTTTTTATGATATGATCCTTATTGTTTTGAACCTTTGACTTGTCGATTTTACAAAATCTTTGGTCATAATGTTTTATAAGACTTTGATTATTTATTATGCTATGAGCGCATGATCAATATATGAGTTTTGATTTGTATGGCAAAGGTTTGAATTATAAACCCCGACCGGGTAAACTTTTGGTTTGATAGTTTGAATTTATGCAATAGCATGATTGGATTAACATTGGCTTAAACGTTTGTTTTGATTTAATGATTAATGTGATGGTGCGTTGGTAAAACTTTGGATTTCATGTCGGATTGAACTATACACTTGGCGCATGAATATAGCATTTGGTTTTGGTTCTACATTTGATCGATGGCACGTTGATACGGTTATACACCGATTTGGGTTGGCCGATTAATATGTTTAAACGCTATGATGACTGATGGAACGGTGTTGTACTCAACCATTAATGCACTGCATGGCAGTGATAATCCCACCACCTTCACACGCATTACATTGATTCATCCCTTTTCGAGCGCTTGCAATTGTAAAGCCTCATCGTTTTACTCCTGCGTTTTGCATTGTTCAAACCAAACCCTACCATGTACAGAAGCCATGGCTCCTGTCGTAAGGGCCGAGCCCAATGGGTGCCAAGCACTGCTGATGTTTGATGGTACATATAGAGACCTGGAAAATCTCGGGTGGCTCCCATTCATAAGGAAATTCGATGGTTATAACCACACTGTGGTTTGGAAATTTGCGTTATCATTCGATGGCTGCCGAGCCAAAGTTGGAGATGTCCAACTTGAAATCACTGAACAGTTTCTCAGCTCGGCAACCAGCCTGCCTGTTACGGGACATAAGTGGTCGAAGAGCTGCAAGGTAGATGATGTCCCATGGACATTTCTGTTCCAATCTCGAACAGTGAAATCATGCGACAGAGGTTTGCCTGCAAAAATGCTAAAACCGCGCTAGCATGACCTCCTAGTGATAATCAAGCAATTCATTACTTGTGAGGGAAGGTACGGGTTCATTTTCCTATTTCATCTTCATCTATTGATGGTTTTTATGGGTTTCGAACTTAGTATGCCCCACTACCTGCATAGAAGTTTGTTCAAAATGGCTAAGAGGTACAAGTGTAACCTGGCTGATACCAGCCTCTTCCATTTGGGGTTGATTAAAATGATTATGGTTTACGACTTGGGGTTACGTCGTGATTGTTGGAATGATTTTCTCAGTCGTAATGGCTTTGAAGAATCAAACCCTCCACAGGTTGATAACCCTATGGTGACCGAAACCCAACCTGTTCCCCCTGTGCCTTACAGCATTTTGTTACCCAAACCTCTACCCGACCCACCTTCGAAGTTGCCTATGGCTGTGACTAAACAGGTTGAAATTGATAAACCCGCAACCAAAAAGCCTAAAGCTAAAACTGGTGTGAATTCTAAAGGAAAGAAAAATGCTAGGTTAATATCTCGCATGGTGAGAAATAAGCCTAAACCCCCCACCAAATTAGAGCCTATCATGGTCAGCGAAGACTCTGATTCAGAGATTGAACGTTTTCTCACCGACGAGTATCCTTACTCCGAGGGCTTGTGTGATAAACCTCCTTATGAATTTGTCAAGAATTTACCTCCTTGTCTGTAGGATAATCCTGACTTTCCTGGCATTGAACCACCCCATGGAACCCTCGGTGAATCATCAAAACCCTCGGCTGCTCAACCTGTTGCTCCACCTTGCGATCAGTGTGGGTTATGGTTGGAGAGATACTACTTGGATGTGCCGATGTTGCAATCCAGAATCCATGATTTGGAAAACCAAGTGGCAAAGCTCACTGGTCATAACGCGAAGGTGCAACCCAACGACAAGAAGCAACGAACAATGGGTTCAATTCTGTTCAAGAATGTCGAGTCAGCCACGGCATTTGTCAATTCAAAATTGGCATAGCCTCAACAATATCACTGGTATAACTTTCACCCATTTATATGGAACATTCATAAACTCTGTGTACATTGTTGACCTGCTCTGTCATGCATTTGTTGTATATAAGTTTTAATTAATTTTTGGATTGGTTGTTGATTAGATTTAATTTGATTGATCATGATTGGATTTGATTTGAATACTTTGTTATTAAAGATTGTCGATATATTTTCTAAACACAGGTTATTTTGGTATCCCAATCTTGGAACACAGTCAATATCTCTTTCGATTTGGTTATACCCTGTGCGATATGATGGGCAAATTGGTTAGCTGTTCCAATTGTATATTCTATGTTAGGACCAATTCGTATATCATTTTGTTACATAATCAAATTACAAATAGATATGAATAGTGGCTGTTACGATTTGGATTGTATTCGATGGTAACAAATATATCGTTTGAATGTGATTTGAGGAATGAAATTGATCATATCCCGTCTTACGATTTGTGTCTATAATTAAATTCAGTCATATCCATTTCAGTTATATGCCCGGTTTGTATTATGGATTATGTTGACTCTGTCAAGACCTTGTCTGTTGACTGTGTGGTGATCAAACATAAAAATCGTTGAGTCAATATTTATGGAGTATGATTTAATCTGATTACAATTGAAGCAATTTACATATCGTGCTTTTAAGTAAATGATATCAACCTGTTGTTATGACTATAACTAGTCAATGACAGTTACGACCATTATTTCGGTCATACCTGTGAACTGTTTGAAACTCAACGAACAAATCATGTGGCTGGATTCTATGGATATAGTTATGCGTGTTTCATCTTGATAAATCTTTACGGCTTTTCTATATTGGCAATTGATTAAATGATATGGACCCTATGCAAATCAATTATGATTGTCTCATATCTTATACAATTTGGTTTGCCATTGATTGCATTTATGAAACAGTCATGTTAAGATTTGATCCGATTTTATGGCAATTGGAAAAATAGAGCATTCTTACCCTGTCCCGATTGCATTCTTTTCGATTTGGTTTAATTTAAAGGATAATTTTAATTGAATCATTAGTAATTAGTTTTGGATTTGATTTTATTTGATTATACCTGGTCCTGTTTGCTATTTTTGACTAGCTACAGAATCAGGTGATTCTGTAGCTAAGTCTGTAGAGTCAATTTATTATTATTTTTTTTAATGAAATATCCTTCTAATTTGATCTTTGTGTTCTATTGCAGGCAAATTTGAATTGGCAATAGATATCATGAGCAGTTAGGGGATGATCTACAGATTTTACTTGCATTTTATTTCCTTAGTTTAGGTGATTTTGGGATATCTCCCAGGATATGTAAACTAATTTGATATTATCCACAAGGAAGTTTTACCTTGTGAAGAAACCTATATATACTTATGATTTTTGTAATAATGAACATCCTCAGTTGTGGGAGAACAAGGATATGGAATTCTATCACGAACCGGAGCAGAATTGATGTTTTGTCATAGCTTTTTCTTTTCAATATATCAACACTTTGTTTCAAGTTTTGTATATCACTTTGTTCATGGTTTAGTATTACTTTTGCTATCTAAACCAAATGCAAATGATATAATCTTATTACTGTTATCTATATCTTGTTTCTTCCAAATAGATAAAAGACATAACAATTGTTAGTTCAGTTTGTGAATGATAGTTTTACCTTCTTCATAAATTGAATTGTTATATATAAGTTTTATGCATAATAGGTTTCCCTTATTGCAGGAATTTATAATCAGAAGATTGTTATGATTTTCTTTTATGTCTTGTTTGTCCTGTAACATACTTCAAGAAGCAGCATAGCTGATCATTTCCGAAAAGCTTAAGGACTAAACGGTGTGAATTTCTTCCCCCAACCATCTTAAGAAGTCATCATACACAGGGCAGACTTGGAGCGTTTCCAGGTCAATTAAAGTGTTGTTTATTGTTTTCATTAAGTAGTTTAATATAGATGTAAGTTTATTAAGATTGTTTAATTTCAGTAGATATATTAGATTGTTTAATTTCAGTAGTTTTTATTTCTTTTTCATAAAATATAAAAATCAAAAAAGAGATTCTTGGCTGTCCTAGGGCAACAAACACATGAGTTTTGCAGGTTTTAATCAAATCTGTAGGGTGTTCATAGTGTATATTTGTGAATGAGAAATATTATAATTGATAATTAGGTAGTTGATTTGAGTTATTATTAGTAGTTTGTAGATAGAATAGTTAGAATAGTTTATATTTAGTATATTAGYTCCTTTCTTTGTTTTATTAGTTTCTAGTTTCCTTTATTTTAGTTAGTTTCTTGTATTTAGTCATAGTCAGTTTGCTTTATTAGTTTAGTTAGATTACTTAATTCAGATCAGCTTTTCTCTTTGGTTTTCTTAGGAGACCTTAGAGTGACCAATGAATCCATTAAACTCGTCAGGGTGGTCCATTCCAAATGGCTTGGGTTATTTAGACAACCCCGGACCAGTTCCACTCTCCCAGTTGACGGACTGTCAATTTCGCCCGTCAAAAAATGGCGCTAGAAGGAGGGCCAAACTAAATTGATGGCACGAGGTGGTCACAAGACTCCTCCACCCCCTAATCTCTCCCCTATAGTGACTAGAAGCCATTCATTCGATAGTATCCCCCCTCAAACAACAACTACTTCAACCGAAGATCCACAGATCAAAGTTGAGCCAACAACCCCTAATCCTACAGGTGGTGATATACAAGAAATTTTTAGACAATATCTTATCAAATCACATAAAGCCTTTGCTAGTCTTAGGCAACCCAATTGCCCATGGGGTCAACCTTTAGACTTCTCTGAAGTCGGAGAACAATTAGGTGATATAGACCTTACTGTGAATCCTACATATCCAAACACAAATCCTGCTGCAGGAGGATCTGGGATACCTCCTTCACCACCTCCCTCATCTCCTTCTTCTTCTAGAGGATATTCCTCTTCTGATGAAGGCAAACCACCTTATCGTCCTTCTACACCTAATACCCCAATGGAAAATCAGAACAATCCCGTTAGACCTTGGTTGGACCAGGATGTTGTAGCTGTACCTGGAGCCCAACATCCTTTACCTAAGCACCCGGAGAAATGGCTTCCTAAGTTTGATCCCGATTCGAAACAGATAGTTGAAGATCATATCAAAAAGTTTATGTTAGCCATCAGACTCTGTAACATTGAACATGAAGATGTTGTCTGTAGGTTGTTCCCTTACACCTTTGAGGGTAATGCATCCACTTGGTACTTTGCCCAACAGCCTCATACTATAGTATCTTGGGAAAAGTTTGAGTCATGTTTTTTGGAAAAATTCGGAGATGGCAAGCCTCCGGAAGTTTTAGTCATGGATATTTCAAACTTAAAAATGAATGCAAAAGAAAAAGTTAAAGATTTTAATCAAATATTTTTAACACTTAAAAATCGAATCCCTGCAGACTCTATGCCTACATAAAGCCTTGTAATAGTTTACTACACTAAAGCTCTACATCAAAGTATAGCTATTTGGGTGAAAAGATCCAAAAAGGCCACGTTACTAGAAGCCTTTGAAGAGGCTCTGCAAATTGAAAAGGACATACTTAGTCTTAAAGATTCTTCTAGCAATGAAACTGAGACTGTTTCTTCTTCCAAGAAGATTGAAATTCTTCCCAGGCCTACACAAAACAAAACTCAATCCGAAAACTCTGATTTGGAAAATTTAACCAAAGTTGTACAAAAGTTATCTAATCAAGTTATAGACTTAAAAAGGTCGACTGAGGAAGCCTCTTCGAGTAAAGGACCCTACAAACCTCCTTTCCGAAATCATTTTCCCCAAAACCAGCCTAATCCAAACCCTGAAGGCTTGAACCTAGAAAGTTTGCAATGTGCTCTACAGAAAATTCTAGGAACCCAAGATGACTTGATCCCTCCTCAAATTCCTCAAGAGGAAGTCGAGCAGGAAAAAACTCAAGAAGAAGAGTCTTCTCCAAATATCTTTGGACATTTCTCGGATAGTATCTTTCAAGCCAACTTCGAGACTGTTCACCCTTATAACACTAGGAGTAAGACATCGAGTAAACCTCCTATCGATAATACTACAACTTCCCCCCCAAAGCCATCTAAATCAGTGGAAAATAAGCAAAGTTATGCTAGCCCTAGATTATATTATGATGTTGTTGAAGATCTTAAAAAAATTACGGGCTAACATTTCTATTTATGAGTTGTTGAAATTTCCATTTTTGTTACAAAATATGTTGCAAAATATTTTAGACAATGGCAAGAATGGTAATTCAAATGGTAGTAAGGTTGTGCAAAGCAAAGTTCCGCAGAAGACTTCCACAAAAAGTAATCCTGATCCTCAAGATAAAGGAAGCCTTCCTGTACCAAATGTAAATAATGTAAATAATGTAAATAAGACAAGCAATATAGATAAAGTAGCATTAGAAAATGCGAGTAAGAAATCACAAGCTACATCTCTAAATACTTGCAAGAACATACCTCCTTTTCTTTTAACTTTCAAAATATTCAACAGAAATGTGCATAATTGTATGGTTGACTCAGGAGCATCATCAAATGTAATGCCTTGGTCAGTCTGCCAAAAGATTAACGCCGAAGTAGAACCATCTTCTTTGAAAATCATACAACTTGATAGAACGGATGTTAAAGTCATAGGCGAACTAAAAAATGTATTGATTAGATTATCGTCTAACCCAAAGGTTCATCAGGTTATTGATATAATTGTGGTGGATATTCCAAAAGTGTATGGTATGTTTTTGAGTAGGGACTGGTCGGAGCAGCTACATGGTTACTTCGCAACAGACTGGTCTCACTTATGGCTTCCAAAAAACGGCAAGCCCAACAAGATCAGGGTGAATCGTGAGCGTTACCTCAAGTTCACGGTAACAGACTTGATTGACCCCAATGAACCATATACACCTCCAATAAATTCACCTGAAGTCCAAGGGATGGACACCTTCTTCGGAAATTTCATGGCTGAAGCTTCACCTATCAACAATCCACAAAAACAATCCAAGATTATATCATGTACGCAACCAACCGCTTCTATCCAATAATCCTGTGAGCCCGATGGAAATCAAATTTGGTCTTTATATTTCGATGGTTCCAAGTCCAAGGAAGGGGCTGGTGCAGGCTGCATCATCATTGATCCAACAGGTAACAAAACATCATTGGCTTGTAGATTAGAATTTGAATGTACTAACAATATTGCAGAATATGAGGCTTTATTACAAGGTCTCAGAAAAGACTTGGACATGCACATTCAAAATCTAATTGTATTCGGCGACTCTGAGATAGTGGTCAGGCAGGTGAGAAATTCTATACATTGTCTTTCCCCACATCTCAAATGTTACCAGTCTGAGGCATGGAGTTTAATAAACAAATTTTCTTCTTTTAATATAAATTCCATTCCTAGATCAAATAATGCCGAAGGAGATCTACGAGCTAATGTTGCCTCTAAACTTCTTCTTGCAGAAGGCTTATCTCCTAACGCATTCTCCGTGGAGCTATTGTTTCGACCATCTCTTCCTGACAATATCACGAACTGGAGAGTATTTGATGATGATCAACAGATCATTGACTTTCTGCACATGGAGGAAACCTTTCAAGGAGCTATGATAGATGAACAAACACACGACGACAATTTGCACGACTTTACGGTAATACCTAATCCAAAACCTCCTGAAGCTCTATCGGACATGGTAAATTCCATACCCAAATCTGTTGCTAGATTAGAAAAGTTTTATGATTTTGAAGATAAATTCAAAAAGACGGTCAGTTGTAAAACCAATAGTTCTTTATTATCTTATGAAAAAGTCAATTTAGGAACTAGTGAAAACCCTCAGTATATCAACTTAGGCTTGGGATGTTCTAGACAAGAAAAAGATGCTTTTGTTAAATTATTTAAAGAATTCAAGGATGTCTTTGCTTGGAATTATGAAGATCTTAAAACATTCGATCCTAATATTATACAGCATGTCATCCCGATGAAGCCCCAAACCTTGCCTTTCCAACAAAAACTGAGAAAAATGCATCCAAAACTAGAACCGACCGTACAAAAAGAATTGAATAAACTCCTAGGTGCTACAATAATTTTTCCTGTTAGACACACTCAATGGGTGTCCAACCTTGTCCCAGTGCGGAAGAAAAACGGGGAAATTCGACTTTGTGTCGATTTCCGGAACCTCAACAAAGCGTCTGATAAAGATAATTATCCTGTCCCTCCCATGGAACGGATACTTCAACAAGTATCTGGTTCCGAGAGGCTATCCTTATTGGATGGTTTCTCTGGATATAATCAAGTCTTGATGTCTCCGTCAGACCAATTAAAAACTACCTTCCGTACTCTGTGGGGTACTTATGCTTATCGCAAAATTCCTTTTGGATTGATTAATGCTGGTGCTACCTTTCAGAGAGCAATGGATATTGCTTTCCAAGGCTTGATCAATCAATCTATAGTAGTCTACTTAGATGATGTGATCGTTTATTCCAAAAACAAAGACGATCATCTGGCTCACTTACGAGTCGTTCTGCTCCGTTGTCATAAATACGACATCTCTTTGAACTCCAAGAAGTCCATATTTGCAGTAGAACAGGGAAAACTACTAGGATTCATTGTGTCTAGTGATGGAATGATTATTGACCCCGAGAGGACCCAAGTCATTGCTAAACTTCCTCCACCTACCTCCAAGAAATCTATGCAGTCTTTCCTTGGCCAGATTAATTTTGTGAGAAGATTTGTCCCTAGTTTCTCTGAAATGGTCAGGCCTCTCCAGAACTTGATTAAGAAAGACATCCAATATCACTGGGGACCCACAAAAAACCAAGCTTTCAACGCTATTAAGAAGGCCATAATAGAAGCTCCGTCTCTCATGAGCCCTGATTTCTCTCAAGATTTTACACTCTATACTTTTTCCTCTGATCATTCCTATGCCGCAGTCCTAACTCAGAAGAACTCTGAAAACAATGAAGTCCCCATCACCTTTATGAGATCTTCTTTCAAAGGTGTTGAACTTAACTACCCAGCAGTCGATCGACAAGCCTACACTGTCTTCAAGGCAGTTAAGCATTTTCGGTCTTATCTTTTGAAGTCAAGGACAAAGGTCATTGTCCCTTACCCTGTCGTTAGGAACTTGTTAGTGCAAAAGGAGTTAGGAGAGAAAAGAGCCAACTGGGTCACTTCCTTGCAGGAATATGACTTAGAAATTACCCCAGCTCAGATCGTGAGAGGCCAAGGGTTGTGTAAGTTGGTAGTTGATTCAGAAACTGAACAACAAGAAGATAGTGATACTTCAATCCTAGAACAACATGATCACAGTTTAATTTGTTGCACACAAAACCTCGTAAGTCCTTGGTACGACGATATTAGACACTGTCTTCAACATGGATCAGCACCCTGTCACCTTGACCCTGCCAAGAGAAGAGCTTTGAGACTAAATTCTGCCTCCTTTCATCTAGTTAACGGTATATTGTTTCGTCAGAATTTTGATGGCGTACTAATGCGTTGTCTTGAGAAGGACGAAGCAGAGAAAGTTTTACTTGAGTTGCATGAAGGAGAAGCTGGTGGTCACTTCGGTGGCGATACCACTGCTCATAAAGTCCTAAGAGCCGGTTATTACTGGCCAATGATTTTTAGAGACACCCACGCCTTATGCCGTAAATGTATTATTTGTCAGAAAGCGTCAAGGCGATTGCAAAAACCAGCCTTCCCCTTGCAGCCTGTTACAGTCGATTCTCCTTTCCAGCAATGGGGCCTTGATATCATTGTTCCTATTAAACCCCCATCCTCACAACAGCACAAGTATATTTTGACAGCCACTGATTACTTTAGTCGATGGTCTGAAGCCGCCGCGCTAAGAACTGTTAACACAAGTCAGATGATCGCCTTTCTGAATTCGAATATCATCACTCGTTTTGGCATACCTGATTGTCTAGTCTTTGATAACGCTTCATACTTTTCTTCTCTTGAAATGAGTGAGTTCGCCTTAGAAAAAGGAATAAAGATGAAGTACTCCGCTAGTTATTACCCCCAGGGCAACGGCTTAGCAGAGTCAACAAACAAGAACTTGATCAAGATTATCAAGAGAACCGTGGCTGAAAATCACAAGAACTGGCACAACGCACTACTTAATGCACTGTGGGGTGATAGAGTGACACCCAAAGCCGCTATAGGTAATTCCCCCTTTTTCCTCGTTTATGGCAGAGAAGCCATTTTTCCCCCTCATATTCTTCTTCCTTCACTCCAATTGTCACAAAAAGTTCAAGAAGAAGAATGTCCCCCTTTAGAAAGCCGTATTAACACTATGATGAAGTTAGAAGAAGTAAGAACCCAAGCCAAGCGTAAATTAGATCAACATCAACAACTGATTAAAAGATGGTTCGATTCTAATTCTGCTTCTGATAGAAATTTTGAAGTAGGCGATCTCGTCTTGAAGTGGGACAAACCACACGAAGGGAAGGGTGAACACACCAAGTTTCAAAATTTTTGTCTTGGGCCATTTTTGATTGCTGAGAAGTTGGGTCCTAGTTCCTTTCATTTACAGAATCTTGAAGGACAGCTTGACACCTATCCGGTGAATGGCCAAGTCCTGAAAAGATACTTTGCCTGATTTCTATCCTTGTATATTATGTAAATATTTCCTTTTGTTTTTATTTTTTCCTTTGTTTTCGTTTTGATTTCGATTTGATTGATCAGTTTAGTGTGTTTTTTTTAAAAAACATATGCATGCCTGTGTACTGAAGCCATTCAGACAAAGACCAGGGAAAAATCTCTTTGTTGAAATAACTGCTGAAAAGGTTGTACAAACATCAATGAAATATTTCTGAAAAATGAAAATTATGTTGGAAAAATTTTTGTTTGAAAGAAGTTCACTAATTTCAATTTCTGAGTGAATTTTGTCATGATCATATTTATCTTTTTACGCTGTCCCTTTTCCGTAAAGGAATGACTCAAAAGGATGTCTTCCTGTCAAAGTAAGTTGTTTTAGAAATAAAACATTTATGGAGCTGAATCAAGGACAGTATTAAAAAAATTCTGATGAGGTCGAAAAAATATGACAAAATACCAAAGAATTTTCAGTGTCACCCCGCTCAGCTATTTATAAAATCAAATGAAATAAAAATATTAATATGAGTTGTGGGAAGTGTTTGTAAACCCGCCGGGATACTGAACAGGTCCGCTGGCAGCAGGGCAATGCAAGCATGGCACCAAGACAACTTCGCCGGGGTACTGAACAGGCCTGCTGGCAACGAAGCAATGTCAGGTAAATAAAAATCTGTAAAATTATAAGAAACCTATTTGAAAAGTCCTTTATACTGATCTAGAACTTCTTGACAGGATACAGACGTCCGAGTGGGTTAAATGGCAACCCTGTCGAGGCTATGGACGCCTGCTGGCAGCAGTGGCCATGCCAACAGTATTGAAGATTTTATCATAAAAATCATGACTTGCTGATCTTGAGACTGTTATTGGTTTGCATCTTTTAAAACATCACTGGAAAAGATGGTAGATGATGATGTTGGTACAATTTTACGGTGGTTTTTTTTGAGTTGAAATTTTCTTTGCTGTCCTAATCTGAATTTATCACTTTTTAACAGAGATAACTGCTTCTCCCAGTGTGTCGCCATTGTTGGCAGCCAATTCATTTTTTTTTTAATTGCCCTAAAAAGATGCCTACACCTACTTGTCCCATAAACGACAAGTCATCGTCGCATTTTGCAACTAGACATTTGTTTCATTTCTTACGTTAATTGCGATTTGATTTCGATTCACTTTTCACAACTGAAAGTGTGAAAACCTCTTCATTGTTATTTGGATTGTTATCATATGCTGAAAAGCACTTACGTTTGGTTTGCTATTAAGTGGATGGAATATTCTTTCAAACCATATCCATTTATATACTCTTACTTTGATTGTGCATTTTGATTAATGATATTTTGAGCATGTTGAGTTATGGGTTATATTTGATTTCATAAGGGTCATGATTGATGTTGGTTTTTATGATATGATCCTTATTGTTTTAAACCTTTGACTTGTCAATTTTACAAAATCTTTCGTCATAATGTTTTATAAGACTTTGATTATTTATTATGCTATGAGCGCATGATCAATATATGAGTTTTGATTTGTATGGCAAAGGTTTGAATTATAAACCCCGACTGGGTAAACTTTTGGTTTGATATTCTGAATTTATGCAATAGCACGATTGGATTAACATTGGTTTAAACATTTGTTTTGATTTAATGATTAATGCGATGGTGCATTGGTAAAACTTTGGATTTCATGTCGGATTGAACTATACACTTGGCGCATGAATATAGCATTTGGTTTTGGTTCTACATTTGATCGATGGCACGTTGATACGGTTATACACCGATTTGGGTTGACCAATTAATATGTTTAAACGCTATGATGACTGATGGAACAATTTTGTACTCAGCCATTAATGCACTGCATGGCGGTGATAATCCCACCACCTTCGCATGCATTACATTGATTCATCCCTTTTCGAGTGCTTGCAGCTGTTAAGCCTCATCGTTTTACTCCTGCGTTTTGCATTGTTCAAACCAAACCCTACCATGTACAGAATCCATGGCTCCTGTTGTAAGGGCTGAGCCCAATGGGTGCCAAGCACTGCTGATGTTTGATGGCGCATATAGTGACCTGGAAAATCTCGGGTGGCTCCCATTCATAAGGAAATTCGATGGTTATAACCACACTGTGGCTCGGCAATTTGCGTTATCATTCGATGGCTGCCGAGCCAAAGTTGGAGATGTCCAACTTGAAATCACTGAACAGTTTCTCAGCTCGGCAACTAGCCTGCCTGTTATGGGACAAAAGTGGTCGAAGAGCTGCAAGGTAGATGATGTCCCGTGGACATTGTTGTTCCAATCTCAAACAGTGAAATCATGCGACAGAGGTTTGCCTGCAAAAATGCTAAAACCACGCTGGCATGACCTCCTAGTGATAATCAAGCAATTCATTACTTGCGAGGGAAGGTACGGGTTCATTTTCCTGTTTCATCTTCGACTATTGATGGTTTTTATGGGTTTCAAACTTAGTATGCCCCACTACCTGCATAGAAGTTTGTTCAAAATGGCTAAGAGGTACAAGCGTAACCTTGCTGATACCAACCTCTTCCATTTGGGGTTGATTAAAATGATTATGGTTTACGAGTTGGGGTTACGTCGTGATTGTTGGAATGATTTTCTCAGTCATAATGGCTTTGAAGAATCAAACCCTCCATAGGTTGATAAGCCTATGGTGACCGAAACCCAACTTGTTCCCCCTGTGCCTTACATCTTTTTGTTACCCAAACTTCTACCCGACCCACCTTCGAAGTTGCCTATGGCTGTGACTAAACAGGTTGAAATTGATAAACCCGCAACCAAAAATCCTAAAGCTAAAACTGGTGTGAATTCTAAAGGCAAGAAAAATTCTAGGTTAATATCTCGCATGGCGAGAAATAATCCTAAACCCCCTGCCAAATTAGAGCCTATCGTGGTCAAAGAAGACTCTAATTCAGAGATTGAACGTTTTCTCGCCAACAAGTATTCTTACTCCGAGGGCTTGTGTGATAAACCTCCTTATGACTTTGTCAAGAATTTACCTCCTTGTCTGCGGGATAATCCTGACTTTCCTGGCATTGAACCACCCCATGGAACCCTCGGTGAATCATCGAAACCCTCGGCTGCTCAACCTGTTGCTCCACCTTGCGATCAATGTGGGTTATAGTTGGAGAGATACTACTTGGATGTGCCGATGTTGCAATCCAGAATCCATGATTTGGAAAACCAAGTGGCAAAGCTCACTGGTCATAACGGGAAGGTGCAACCCAACGACAAGAAGCAATGAACAACGGGTTCAATTCTGTTCAAGAATGTCGAGTCAGCCACGGCATTTGTCAATTCGAAATTGGCATAGCCTCAGCAATCTCGCTGGTATAACTTTCACCCATTTATATGGCACATTCATAAAATCTGTGTACATTGTTGACCTGCTCTGTCATGCATTTGTTGTATATAAGTTTTAATTAATTTTTGGATTGGTTGTTGATTAGATTTAATTTGATTGATCATGATTGGATTTGATTTGAATACTCTATTATTAAAGATTGTCGATATATTTTCTAAACACGGGTTATTTTGGTATCCCAATCTTGGAACACAGTCAATATCTCTTTCGATTTGGTTATACCCTGTGCGATATGATGGGCAAATTGGTTAGCTATTCCGATTGTATATTCTATGTTAGGACCAATTCGTATATCATTTTGTTACATAATCAAATTACAAAAAGATATGAATAGTGGCTGTTACGATTTGGATTGTATTCGATGGTAACAAATATATCGTTTGAATGTGATTTGAGAAATGAAATTGATCGTATCCAGTCTTACGATTTGTGTCTATAATTAAATTCAGTCATATCCATTTCAGTTATATGCCCGGTTTGTATTATGGATTCTGTTGACTCTGTCAAGACCCTGTCTGTTGACTGTGTGGTGATCAAACATGAAAATCGTTGAGTCGATATTTATGGAGTATGATTTCATCCGATTACAATTGAAGCAATTTACATATCGTGCTTTTAACTAAATTATATCAACCTGTTGTTATGACTATAACTAGTCAATGATAGTTACGACCATTATTTTGGTCATACCTGTGAACTGTTTGAAACTCAGCGAGCGAAGTCTGTGGCTGGATTCTATGGATATAGTTATGCGTGTTTCATCTTGATAAATCTTTACGGCTTTTCTATATTGGAAATTGATTAAACGATATGGACCCTATGCAAATCAATTATGATTGTCTCGTATCTTATACAATTTGGTTTGCCATTGATTGCATTTATGAAACAGTCATGTTAAGATTTGATCAGATTTTATGGCAATTGGAAAAATAGAGCATTCTTACCCTGTCCCGATTGCATTCTTTTCGATTTGGTTTAATTTAAAGGATAATTTTAATTGAATCATTAGTAATTCGTTTTGGATTTGATTTTATTTGATTATACCTGGTCTTGTTTGCTATTTTTGACTAGCTACA
>ML792560.1:175527-207979 GCA_009831015.1 Picea engelmannii
TGATTGTTTTTGTCATTGAGAAGTGACCATTTATTTTCCCCCTCATTATATCATATTTTCTCTCAATACAACCCCCTTAGATATCCCAAAACCCTTTTTCACCGCCTTCTCATTGATTAACAGTAAAACAATTTGTATGGATTGGATTGCATGAGTCTAATAAATTGCTTAGCCAAATCTATTTCATACTTTTAAGAGTTGTCATGTATGGTTATTTAAAAGACTATTTTCTAATCGACCACACATGGTAGATGATTTTTTCTAGTCGAGGTAGCCATGGCCGAGGAAACAAAGGTAGAGGTAATTGGAACCGTGGCCCAAGAAGGTCGATGTTCTCCATACATTTTGATGTCGATTCACAAGAGATTGGCCAATTGTTTCATGTCGGATTCTTCAATTGGATTGGACAGGGAATAGTCCAACCTAGGCCTAGAAGGCCTCCTTTCCAAGCCCCTCAATCCCCCGGTATCCTTGTACCTCCTCATGTATCATTACAAGCCGAGGTCCCTAAAAATGATGGATGGTAGGAGATTTTCCACCCGACAGTCTCCCAACATCATGGGTATCCCAACTTGTCCTTTATTTATCCTCTTCCTGTTAACCCCATTGCACAAGCTTCCCCCAAATTCTTGCTAGTGCAATCCTCCCATGCTAGCAAGAGATTGAAAACTGAGGCCCACCATGCCCTTGATAAAGGAAAAGCCACTACTACCCCCTCCTCACTCTCCAATGGCTCTGACAAATCCATGTCTTCCCAGATGCATTTGAGGGACGATTGTTCCCACGTGATCAGTGAGATTAGGCCTAAAGGCTCTGCACAGCCAAAGGAAAATTCAGGAAAATCAAGAGGTGACAACAACAATCAAGGAAGGGTTGCATCACAGACTGGGAAATATGGCTTTTGAGTTTTTATTATTTCTATTGTTTTATGACAGTTGAGATCAGGGATCTTTGGACAACATGTTTATTTTGGATATATGAGTATTATTTTTGAAATAATTACAAATTTCATGAGTTTAAATTACCAAAAGTGAATATGTTGATGGGAGACACAAGGAGGTGTGTTTTTCTTAACTAATGGATATATTATGATTGTTATGAACTAAAGGGAGTCACAAGGGGTCCCACCTACTAATTATTATTTATTTATGACCCTTATTATAATTATTAATTTTCCCCCTAACTAAAGTTAGTTGAGTCTTTTAATTAACTTAACTAATGAATTGGTTCAACTTCTTCAACCAAATCTAATTGGTTAAAAGAAAAAGGAAAGGGAGGAACAAGAGGAGGATAAAATAAGAAGCATGCTAAGGTTTTCTCTTTGAGTTTATGTTGAGATAGTTCAATTTTCATTCATATATTCATCACAATCCTAATTCTCTTTTATGATAACGGGGTCTTATTGTAGACAACAATATTCAAGGCTGAATCAAATCATTCAAACACTTGTTTTTCAGAGGCATTGATCTATCTTTGATAGTTTGTGTAGACTTGTCTATTTGTGAATTAGTTTTCATGATTGATAAAGGCTATTGTGCATAGTCGAGTGGGAAGAAATATGTGGCAAGATGATATAGATTTTAGAGTTCAGCTTTGGTTTTCTATCGTAGGTCCTTTTGTATGTTCCATCAGGGATGTCTAAGTTTGACTTTGGTCCACGATTTCTGTATGAGATTTTGTAAAGAAAATGACTCTTTGGTGAATTGGAATGAAATAAAGGATTTCTTTATGTCTCATATGTCTTGATTATCATCTTGGTGTCTTTACTTCTATTCTTACATTTATTTCAACAACTGTTATATTCATAAAATTACATAAAAAGTGAATTTCCAGCAAGTGTTTTGTTGATAAAAGACTAGCCTAAGCACTCGTAATTAATACTTGTGAGTTAGGATGTTACTTTTGTTGGCTATAAACATAGGGTGATATTCCCATCTACTTTTACTTATCCAAGTAAAGTCCAAAAATTCTTGAGTAAGATCATTTCATATCTTTTCCTCAACAATGAGTTCGAAACTGAATAGTGCCAAACAACTGTACATGCAGAAGAAAACCCACAAATCTTTTCCATTTTTTTCTCAGGGATTCAAATCTTAATGAATGAAAAAAGGGTATTACTACAAAGCCTAAATTTGTTTCGAAAAAGAATAGGAATGAAGTTGCACCAAGTCAAAAAAATGATATATTTACAATGAATTTACACAGTTAGGACTGGAAGTAATGGTTTTTAGGATGAGGGTAAATACCAGAGCAATAAAACGACAAAAACAAATATCTTTGAAGTGACAAGATGATTTCAAGAAGATATTCAAAACAAGGCAACACATTTACCATTCAAATAGAGTTATTCATAAAATATTACTACAAAAAATAATGCATTTGATGGGTACGAACTAGAATATCCATACATTTCCTTGGCGCTCAAATATTTTCGAAAAACAAGCTTCCTGGTTAACACAAATTCCGTAGTTAAGATTCAAAACCAGAGTGATTCTCAATCATCTTGAAATCAAATGGAATGTCAAAACCCTAGTATAGGGTGGTATACCTCAATGAGTAAGTTGTCGCGTCCTATGCATTGAATGCATGGGGCATCACATTCTTCAAAATTTGTCAACAAATTAATTTTTTCATCCATCTCATATTCCATCATCCACCATAACAAATCACATATGTATAATATTCCAAATGTGTGAGCAATGCCATGCTATATTATCGATTCAACAACCACATAAAACTTTCATCTCAAATGACAGCTCAAACTTCACATCGAACCTCAATATCCAAGCTTTCATTTAAAACCACATTCAATGTAAATAATGGATGTAATGTATAAAAATATTCCAATCTGATTTATGAAATGAAAGGTTTAAGCAACGACAAGTGTTGTATAGTATAGATGTCAAATTCATATAATATACCATATGCAATTTGCATTGAAAACTTCCACCCTTTAATTGTAATGTGCCACCTTCTCATATGTAAAACCAACACTTATTGCATGTATGTGATGGACTTTGGATCTATATAAATTATTTAATACATGTTAAACCATATCATTATACCTTATTTGAATGAAATGATTCTATATAAATGAACTTGCCTTTTCTATTAAGGTATATCATGTAATTAGCACTGAACCTTTGTGATAAATGCTTGTTGATACACAATGGTTATAAGTAAAAGAAAACCCTTTAATGCCTCATAATCTTCCTGTATAAGTATCAATATCATTTTATGAGTGGAATGTGTGTAAGATAGAAAATATTTTTCATTTTTATGAGCATAACATTTTTTTCCTGTGCAAACAAATCAATAGTAAAGCTCATAATCAAATGAAGAAGGGAACATAATCATTGCATAATGTAAATGAGACCATTTCAACAGAATTGTAACGTTCAATATTGGGGATAATTGAAATGAAACATCATTAATTTCTCCCTAGGGGGTCCCACCTATAGTTATATTTTATCATATCATAGAAAATAATTTTTTCAAATTATTCCTTGCAACTATTTGCAGGCTAGTGGCTATTTTGAAATTTTGTGTGATTCAACATATGGCGACTCCACAGGGTAGGAAATGTTGGAAGATTGGTTGTTGTCATTGATGCCAACCCTATCCATTGGATTTTGGACCCCATAGTTGATCAAAGTAGATAGACATGAAGGAAATTACGCATGAATATACAACACCCATGGATGTATAGTATAATTCATGTCGCTTCCGGTGGTATGTGGCATGTCACATGGATCCTTGTGATTGAGAAGAAATGAATTTTTGAAGATGACAATGTGAATTGAAGCAAAAACTACATGTCGACCCTAATGTTAAAAGCAAGTGGCATAAAGGGTATAAATACATATCATTATACACTCATTTTAAACACAAATATTTTTTTTAATGAACAAGGAGATATAAGTCAAATTTAAAAGGAAATATGAAGTAAAGAAGGTCGAATTTCAAGGGAGGATGAAGTATTTTGGTGATGTGTTCTAAGGTATGTTATTTACAGGGAATCGTACCATTTTATCTATAAATTTGCTTATAAAATGCTTAATATGGTGGATTTCAGAGCCTATTGAGAAGACATATCTAGGTACCTGTGGTAAAAATTTCAGCTCTTCATTCGCTATAATTTTGGAGATACACTCTGTGGAAGTTAGGGTTTTTGACTAGTCCTGAAGCTAGTCATAAACAAGTGTTCTGAGTAAAACAATCATAATGTCTTCATAGAGAATAAAAATGAAGTGAGACCAATTGAATTAGAAAGAGTACATGTTTTAGTTTCTTGTGTACACATTTCATAATCTTATGTTAAATATTGAGCACGGTGAATTATGTACAAGTTCACTCTCTTGAATAAACCAAAATTGAATAAGGTCTACCATTTTCTCTATAACTCGTTTTTTGGGAGGATTCAAGGAGTGAAACTTGGAGGATTTTTAGAGAATACATTGAGTAATATTATCTATAGGATCATAGTATTCAAAGAAGTGAAGAATTGCATAAGTTGAAGAAGTCTCAGGAAGCATCATCAGGTTCTATGTGATGGTTGGTTGATGGTGATAATTTAATGTAAAGTTTTATTATCTCTCATATATTATTGGGTGGAAGGAAGGGGAAAGGATGGAGAGGTCAACCCTCTCTTGATATTGTAGGATTGTATCTTCCTTTTGGAGTTGTATCCCTCCGTTTATATTTGGAAGTTATAACTTCCCTTGGAAGTCATTACTTCCCTTGAACAATAACTATTGATTATTTATCATATATTACGCATGGTGTATTGTGGTGTATTGGTGCAACTCTTCTACCATTGTTCATTTCTCATTGGATATAATTAAATATATAATCTAGTTGAAGTATAAGTTGATATTTTTTTAAATTGTACTTGATACTGATTCACCCCCCTCTCAGTATCAACAATTGGTATTAGAGTTGGTTACCTTCAGTATAGTTTAACCACTGGAAGGAATATCCTAAGCATAAATTGAAGACAACATTCCAAATGGGATTCCACCATTTGATGGAAGCAATTTTGAATACTGGAGTAATAGAATGGAAACTTACTTGAAATCTCTTGGAGCATATGTTTGGTTCTCAGTTGCTTCAGGATACAATGCTTTGAAGAAACCAAATATTGCAGCTCAAAAGAAAGCAAGAAGGGACAACAACTGGCAATAGATACCATCCTGGATGAATTGACAGATTCAGTGAAATCCAATGTGGGATCATGTGCATCAACAAAAGAGCTTTGGGACAAGCTACAAGACCTTTATGCAAGGGAATAAGTATAAGAAGAAGAAGAAGTTGAAGAAAATTACAACATCTCAGATTTCAAAGAAGCAAATAGAGGTGAGTTATTTTTCTTTAATTGTGAAGGAGTAGGACATGTTGAATTTGAATGTCCTTATCCAAGGATTGAAAGAGATGAAACTAAAGAAGAAAATTCCAATGAAGAAGAATAAAATCATGAAGAAGAAATGATTCAACAAGAAGATGAGAATCTTAAAAAATTGAAGCATGTTGAGATTGAAAATAGCAAGCTCAAAAATACGCATAGAAAACTAAGAAGTGAATTGGGTAGTTGTGAAAAGACAATTGAAAGCTTGAAGAAACAATTAGAAGACTTTGAGAAACTAAGAGAAGAAACCATTTCCTTGAAAATTCTACTCGAAGAAGAAAGAACAATAGGAGAAGTAAGGAATGTCCAAATGATGAAGAAAGAATAAGATTATGAGAAACTTGAACAAGAATTTGTCTCATTGAGGAAGAGATTAAGAAAATCTCAAGTGCCAAAAGACTTAACACATCTTGGATGCATGGGTGAAACTTCATACAAAGAAGATGCAAATACCAACAAGAAGGTTGAAGAAAGATCTACACAAATAGTTGATGAGAAGTGGACTAGGATACCAGAAAGAAGGAATGATTACAAAAGAGATGAATATCCAAAAAGACCTCCCACCTTCAAGAATCAAAGAAGATTCAATCAGTATGAAGGAAACTACAGAAGAGTAGATCATGAACCCAAATGGACTACATCACAAAGAAGGTCACTTACTCCTAAGTATCAAAATTTATTTCTTGGTCATTGTTATACTTGCAAAATTTTTGGACAGAAGGCAATTAATTGTAGAATCAATGAAAGGAACAACTATGCAAGAAACATGAATGGTGTAAATAGAATATATGGAAAAAATCATGGATTTGTCAACTCAAGTTATAATTCATTTTCCCCATTGATGGACAAAAATACTATATGCTACAAATGTAATTATATTGGTCACAAAGCATGAGTTTGCATATATATGAATGAATATTCTCCTATGCCAAATTTCCCTATGCCAACTAAAGTATGGAGAAGGAAAGAGATTCCAAACAATGAAGATTGTCGAATAGCATTGACCGCTAAAGAATGTAAAGAAGAAGATGAATGGTACATAGACAGTGGATGTTATTCACACATGACCGAGGATCAATACAAACTCATCAGCTTGAAGAGAAAGGGTGGAAATGTTGCATTTGGAGATGACTCATCTACCAAAATACTTGGAAAAGGTGTAATAGATCTTGGAAGCAAAAATGTAAAAGAAAATAATGTCCTATTGGTTGAAGACTTGAATCATAATCTACTCAGTGTTAGTAAAATGTGTGATCAAGGATATACTCTCACGTTTGACTCACAAATATGCAAAATCAAAGAAGAAGATTTAGGAAGATTGGTTGCAATTGCAACAAGATGACCAAGTAACATATACATCCTAGATCCACGAAAAAAGATCCAAGGAAGAATGAGACCATAAAAATGAAGTGTTATATGTTTAGGGGGAGAAACCCCAAAGAAGAGAGTTACCTTTTGCTGATAAACTTAGGAGAATCAGTCCCACCCTTTTCCATTCATGTCAAAGGAGGAGAGAAACCGGGAGCATGAGGACAAAGGGAGCATGAGTGTTTCCATCAATGAAAAATGGGGATATTGTTGGAAGATTGGTTTTTGGCATTGATGTCAACCCTAGTCATTGGATTTGGGACCCCAAAGTTGATCGAAGTAGATAAACATGAAGGAAATTACACATGCAGATACAAAACCCATGGATGGATAGTATAAGTCATGTCACTTCCGGTGGTATGTGGCATGTCACATGGATCCTTACGATTGAGGAGAAATGAATTTTTGAAGATGACAATGTGAATTGAAGCAAAAACTACATGTCGACCCTAATGTTAAAAGGAAGTGGCATAAAGGGTATAAATACATATCATTATACACTCGTTTTAAACACAAAAAATTTTGTTAATGCACAAGGATATATAAGTTGAATTTCAGAGGAAATATGAAGTAATGAAGACTGAATTTCAAGGGAGGATGAAGTCTTTTGGTGATGTGTTCTAAGGTATGTTATTTACAAGTCATCTTACCATTTTCGCTATAACTTTGTTTCTAGAATGATTCAGATGGTGAAATTCAGAGGTTATTGAGAAGACATATCTAGGTACCTATGGTAAAAATTTCATCTCTTTATTCGCTATAATTTTCGAGATACACTATGTGGAATATTGGGTTTTTGACTAGTGCTGAAGCTAGTCATAAACAGGTGTTCCGAGTAAAATAGTCATAATGTCTTCAAAGAGAATACAAATGAAGTGAGACCAATTTCATTAGAAATATTACGGGTTGTAGTTTATTTTGTACTAATTTCATAATCTTATGTTAAATATTGAGCGTGGGGCATTCTGTACAAGTTCGCTCTCCTAAATAAACCATAATTGAATAAGGTCTACCATTTTCTCTATAACTCCTTTTCTAGGAGGATTCAAGGAGTGAAACTTGGAGGAGTTTCAGAGAATACATTGAGTAATATTATCTATAGGATCAGAGTATTCCAAGAAGTGAATAATTGCAGAAGTTGAAGAAGTCTCATGAAGCATTATGAGGTTCTATGTGATGGTTGGTTGATGGTGATAATTTAATGTAAAGTTTTATTATCTCTCATATATTCTTGGGTGGAAGGAAGGGGAAAGGATGGAGAGGTCAACCCTCTCTTGATATTGGAGGATTTTATATTCCTTTTGGAGGTTTATCCCTCTCTTTATATTTGGAATCTATAGCTTCCCTTGGAAATCATTACTTCCCTTGAACAATAACTATTCATTATTTCTCATATATTTTGCATGGTGTATTGTGGGGTATTGGTGTAACTCTTATACTATTGTTTGTTTCTCATTGGATATAATTGAATATATAATCTGTTTGAAGTATAAGTTGATTTGTTTTTTAAATTGTACTTCATACTTATTCACCCCCCTTTCAATATCAACAAGAAATTATTAATTGGATAGAACTAAAGAATCTTTGTTTCTACTAATATCACATTTTGCTATAAATCGTCAGGCATTTCTCTGATACACTCTTGCAAAAGGAAACTGTATGGAGGGAATAACATGAAAGAAGAAAATGGGAATAGATTTGCACATCATGTTTCAACAAGAAATATGTAGGCATAGGCAACTACTTTATAAGTAGCATTACGGACCCAAAAGATCATTTGTCTTTTTATGTTATTATTAATTTCAAAGCAGATCGACAAAATATTGTAGTTAGCATGGAAAAATAAGTGGCATAAGTGATCCAATTTGACTCAAAAATAATGTTAAAGAAAGAAAAATCCAGAACTGATAAAAGTCAAAACAAAATACGTTGTATAGATAGGAAACAAAATAAACATAACCAAAAAGAATATATATATATATATAGTAATCATTATAAATCTGATAAAACAAATCATTTTGGTTCAACACAATGCTTCAAATGTGAACCATTTGTGGTATATGAAAATGATCGATCTTCCATGTCTTTTAATAAGTATGAATTGTTACCTATGATAAAGGAGATTTTGTATGGACCCAATAGAATACCAAAGAAGCACTTTCTCATCACCTCTAAAGATAGTAGATTTACCCTTTTTATCAAAGTATCTCTTAACAATTTGTTTCCTTTTCCTCATATTTTCTAAATCAAGGTTCCTTTGTTATTCCAAGGCAAGAAAAGCATTTATTCTTTGAGAAATATATGTTGTGTTAAATTCTTCTACCTATAATGCTAGTCGAAGAGAGGTAAGTTGAAGTTCTACATGTATAATAGCTTCTTGGGCATATAAGAGCTAGAATGGAGTATGTCAAGTGCTATATTTAGTTGTGGTCGGATCTACCCAAAGTGCATACGTGAGTAGTATGTGCCACTTATGGGGTTTATCATCTATGATATTCCTAAAAAGTTTGACCATTTTTTTGTTAGTAGACTCAGCTTGTACATTTCCTTGTGGATAATAAGTGGAAGAAGTAAAGTGTTTCACACCAAATTTATTAAGAAATTGAGTGATATTTGCATAAATAAAATCTATCCCATTATCATAAATAATTTCAATAGGAAGACCAAAATGAAAAAAATATATTATATTCTCGGAGAGAAATGATCTTCTCATCTTGTGCATGCTTGAGTGGTACAACTTCAGTCAACTTAGTAAAGTAATCTATTTTTGTAGGTATAAATATATATTCAACAAAATATGGAGGGTTGATAATACCAATGAAATCTAAACCCCATTTAGAAAATGGAAAATCAAGAAGAATAGGTTGCAAGGGCATGGCAGAAAATTATTCTTTACCAACAAATTTTTGACACTTATCACAAACCCTTGTAAATTTAAAAGAATCTCTAAAATGAAAGGTCAATAATACCATGTTCTCAATATTTTAAAGGCAGTGGCCTGTTGGCATGTTTTTAGACAGAGGCAGAGTATGCGTGTTTGTCATTGATGGCACGTGTTTTTCATTGATGGCGAAGATCAACACTATCAGATGGCGAAGATCAACATGATTAGTAACATAGCGATAATGGCATGATCAGCAGTGTAAGCTCAAAAGGAGGAAAATAGTTAAAGCATGACAAAGGTTTCGTTTTGGAGTTTTGTAGATCGGGAAATCCAAAGGAAAGAGGTTCAAACTCATGATATGTGACATCGCGATAAGATCTTGATCGTTGATTCAAGAAGGATGCGTGGTGAAATTGTGATATTACCTAGACCGTTGGTTCCATAGGACACATGGCGAAAGATCATCATTTCATTGACTGGAACGTCAAAGGAGTGAAGTGCTCATTTGATTGGCGAGTGGTCATATTTCAAGTTCACATTGTCAAAGGCTTAAGGGAAGGAGATAATTTCTAAGTTCCATCTTGGCGTTCGCAACTTGGAGTATCGAGACTCTTCATCATAGGAATCGCGATATGCGAGATCACGAAAAGATTTGGACCGTCAGATCACCAAGGATTGTGGACCATTGATCAAGCATGAAGAAGGCTCGTGAAGTGGTGAAATCGTGATAAGATCTAGATCATTGATCCAAGAGGGGCACGTGGTGATATATCAAATCACAATAGAATACCCGAGACACGAAAATGTGAAATGCGTTTTCGAATAAGGATGTGGTCACAGCTAGTGGTTACATCTGCGGAAGATGGAGGAAGAAGCTAGCGGTGTTAAGATCCATCTTGGAGTCTCGTCGATCGCGACTTGGAGAATCAAGACACTTCATCAAAGGAATCGTGATATGCAAGATAGTGATGAGATTTGGACCATCAGATCATTGGAGATCTCAACCGTTGATCAGGCTCGATGAAGTTTATAAGTTCACAAAATATGAAGCGCCTTTTGGCACAGCCTGTGGTCACCGTCGGTGGTCATGTGAGGTGAAGAAGCTAGCGGTTCTAAGCTCCATCTCAGAGTCTCAACGATCGCGACTTGGAGTGTCTAGATCCTTTATCACAGGAATGTCAAGATGCGAGATCACGAAATTCAAATTCTATTTAGCGCTCGGTCACAACTAGTGGGCATATGAGATAAATGAAAAACCCTGCCGATTTAATCCAATGGTGTAGATGAATTTGAATATGATCAGAGGGATACTGTTGCACTTCATAGTTAATTAATCAGTTATGATTCAGTTAGCAAAATGAATTCATGATTCTTGATCAGTTGGCGATTTAGTTTATGAGGGGTTTTTACCCAAGAATATTCGAGGTGCAACTGATGAGGCATGTGTGAATAAAAGGAGACATGAAGAGACTGTGTAAGGTTGGTTGTTCTAACCAAAAAAATTTGATGAATGGTAAGGAGAGTAAAATTAAAGTTTGTAGAGCTTGAGATAAAACTCAGAGATGAGTAACAGTTGCTAAACAGACAGAAGAAAGAGCAGAATAGAAAAATAGCATGAAGCAGAGCAGAATTGCAGAACAGTTTTTGAAGCAGAGAAGAATTGCAGAAGAGAAAAGAAGGGGTAAGAATTGATACACCTATATTGTTTGTTTTTCAATCACTTATTCATAACCAGGGAGGTAGGGTGGTGCTAGGGAGGATTTTGGTCCTCTGATATTTTAGTTGGTGCTTGAATATTGGGAGTTGTAGCTTCCATCTAGTTGTGGCTAGAAAAATAGGGTGGCAGGGTGGTGCTTGGGAAAACACAGAATTTTCTATATGCAAGTTGGTGCTTGTATAAGTGGAAGTAGGTGCTTCCATCCAGTTGGTGCTAGAACACTCAGGGAGTTGGTGCTTCCTTCTAGTGGGTGCTAGAGAAACCAGAGAGTTGGTTCTCTCAAACAAGTTGGATCTTATAAAACAGAGGTAGTAGCCTCACTTTGAGTTGGTGCTCAAACATAGATGATGTACAGAACTTAAAAGACTACCTATCATTTCGAAGAAGAAGAGGCTTTCTCCCTTTATGGGTTTCCTCATGAAAATCTATCTCTGTGTATATCTTATGTGTGATTGATGCTCATTATTTATGGTGTTAATATGATGTATAATATTGATGGTCACTTGATGAAAGATCAAAAATGGTTTAATAGACTTAATATTGTTTAAACACAGTAACAATTGATTCACCCCCCCTCTTAGTTGTCTTAGTAATTTCAACAATTGGTATCAGAGCGGGTTCCTTTTATTTAAAGGTAGATATGTAAGCTTAAACATGACAAGTCATGAAGGGACTTCAGCCAGTATGCCTCCTCTATTTGATGGAACAATTTTTTCCTTTTGGAAGGTTAGAATGAAAACATACCTAATGGCCGTAGGTGCTAATGTTTGGGATGTAGTAGAGTCTGGATATACAAAGCCTATTGTGTTGGCTTCCAAGGATGATAAATTAGAATTTATCTTTAATGCTAAGGGAATGAATGCTATCTTGAATGGACTTGCAGAAGCCGAGTTTGTAAAGGTGATGCATCTTCAAATTGCCAAAGAAATGTGGGATAAACTTATTAGCATCTATGAAGGAAATGGGAAAGTAAAAGATGCCAAACTTCAAACATTTAGGTTGAAGTTTGAACAACTAAAGATGAATGAAGATGAAATAGTTAGCAAGTATTCTTTAAGAGTTGAAGAAATTGTGAATTCCATGAAGGGTCTTGGTGAAAATTTTGAAGAATCAAATTTATTACAGAATATTTTAAGATCTTTGCTTGATAAATTTAATCCAAAAGTCTTTGCAATAGAAGAACTAAATGATCTTAAAAATCTGTCCATTGATCAACTCCTAGGAACTTTAACTGCATATGAAATGAGAATCAACAAAGATAAATCCACTACTAGAGAAGCATCTTTTAAAGCAGACAAGAATACCGATTCAGATTTAGATGATATTGAGGAAAAATTTGTGAGAAGGTTAAAGAAAGGATCAGGAAAATATCAAGGAAAACTTCCCTTCAAATGTTTTAACTGTGGTAAGATAGGTCACTTTGCATCTAAGTGTCCCCATCATACAAAGGACCAGAACTATGATGGTGAAAAGAAGTACAAATTCAAGAAATATAGTAAGAAGAAAAGTTTGTGTGCAAATAATGACAATTCCTCAGAAGACATAGATAGTGATTCATCATGTGAAGCCAAAGTGAATGATTTTATGCTTATGGCTACGGGATATCTTGATGATGAACATACAAGAGGTGAAATGGATGATGAAGAAGCTGTGGTTGATATGGAAGGTGAATTAATCAGTGTTTTGGAAGAAATTGACAGACTCAGATGTAAGAAGAGAAAACAAAAATGGTTGTTGATGCATTTTAAAATGAATGATATAAAACCTGATGGAGACTTTTCTCTACTAAAAGTGGAGTTAGAAGAGGCAAAGAAAATAAAAGACATTTTGAAACAACAGTTATCAGAGAAGAAATCAAAGTGTGAAGCCTTAGAAGAAGAGATAGTAAAAACCAAAAAAGAAATGGAGAAGTTTAAGGCATTGTATCACCAAAATCTGTCTAGTATTAAAGCCTCAAAAGAATTACCTTCCATTCTAAATCATCAAAGGAATCCAAAGTTGAAAGCTGTCTTGGTCTATGAATAAGGATCAAGTAGTAATCATTCAAGTAATACAGAACCCATCAAGTTCGTCAAATCCTCAAACATTGACAACAGTCACTCTGCAGAAACAAAGAAAGAGAATCAACCACCGAGAAGGAATGAAAGAAAAAGTACCAGAACTAAATCTGTAGATTAGAGAGATTATCGGCATGAAAGAATTCAACCTTCTCAAAGAAGATAGATTTTTTCAAGGTACAAAGGTTTTTTCTATGGTTATTGTTTTTTCTTCTCTAATTTTGGTCACAAAGCTATAAACTGTTCTATAAGATTTAGATATGAACAATCAATATATTCAATGAATAACCATCTTCCACAACAAAGATTGAGACAACCAAGCAACAAACAACCTCAGGCTATAAATCATAAGATGGCTAGGAAAAGGACACAGGTTAAGCATAACAATAGCTATGAGCATAACAATCGCTATGATCTTCTATTCAGTGAACCAGAATGTTGCATCTACCATAATTATGGACATAAAGCTGTAGATTGTCGATTAATGAATTACAAGCTAGATTTGATTCCCACTGCTGAAAATGTCAAGGTTTGGAAGAAGAAAGTAGATGACAAGTGTGGAATAGTGTTATCAGCCCAAAAACAAAATAATTCCTAGTATATTGATAGTGGATGTTCCAAACATATGACTGGATACAAAAGTAAGTTTCTAACTTTAAGTGAAAACAAATCATGGAATGTAACTTTTGGAAACGATGCACTAGGAAAAATAAAAGGTAAAGGAATGGTAAGCCTAAGTAATGGCAAAGGAAATCTCAAGATGTGTTGGTTGTAGATGGTTTGAAACATAATCTACTAAGTGTTCTTCAAGTTTGTGACAAAGGATGTGAAGTTGTTTTTACTTCTAAATACTATAAAATAAAGTCTTTGAGTTCAGGACAACTGGTTGTAAAAGGGATAAGAGAAAAAAACAATGTCTATGTGTTAAATGAAGAAAAAGAAGAATGTCACTTAAGCAAATATGATGAAAGTTGGTTGTGGCATAGGAGACTTGGACACCTAAATTTTGATCATATAATCAAGCTCAGAAACAATGGGGGAGTAAAAGATCTTCCAAAGATATCAAAGCCATACGACTCTGTTTGTAAACCTTGCCATATAGGAAATCTTACTCGCACTGAGTTCAAATCTAAAAACTTTCCTTCAACAGAAAAACCTCTCCAGTTAGTACATATGGATTTATGTGGACCATCAAGAAAAGAAGGTACAGGAAAAGAAAACTATTTTATGTTGATTATTGATGATTATTATAGACTAATGTGGGTTGCCTTTTTGAAGGAAAAATATGAAGCATTTGAAAAATTCAAAGTGTTTAAGGCTCTGACTGAGAATCAAACAGGAAAAAGATTGAAGGTACTAAGGTCTGATAGAGGAGGAGAGTTTAGTTCATGGAACTTCAACGAGTTTTGTGATAAACATGGGATCAAATGAGAATACACTATTCCAAGAACTCCATAGCAAAATGGAGTCGTTGAGAGGTAGAATAGATCAGTACAACAAATGGAAAGATCAATGATAAATGAAAGGAACATATCTCAGACATATTGGGTAGAAGCAATTCATACAATTGTTCATATCCTTAACAAAGCACATCTCAGACCACATAGTGACAAGACTCCTTATGAACTATGGTTTGGAAGACCTACTTCAATCAAACATTTTAATCTCTTTGGGAGTAAATGTTATATCAAGAAAAATGATGAAAATATTGGAAAATATGATGACAGGGCTGATGAAGGTATCTTCTTGGGCTATGCTACAAACAGTAAAGGGTATAGATGTTACAATAAGAGGCTACATAAACTAGTTGATTGTATAAACATAAAGGTTGATGAAGAAGTCCCAGTTAAGAATGTAAACAATGTTGAACCAAGCACATAAGATATAGTTGAAGATGAAGATGAACAGGTCCGAGGATCAGGAAGAGAAGAATCTGAATCAGATGAAGATACGAATACTCAGGCTGACACAAATCAGCAGAAAGAAGCAAAATCACCTCTCAGAATTGTTAGAAAGAATCATCCTAAAAATCAGATAATTGGAGATATAAATGAAGGAGTTCAGACAAGAAGGAAATTGATTAAAGACTCAAAACAATCTCATGTCGCTTTTTTGTCTATGACTAAACCTAAAAATTTTGATGAAGCCAACCATTATGATGATTGGATTAGAGCAATGAATGAAGAGCTTGATCAGATTGAGAAGAACAATACCTGGGAGCTTGTCCCTAGACCTGAAGAAAAAAATGTAATAGGTTCCAAATGGGTGTTCAAAACTAAAATGAATGAAAAAGGACAAGTTGTTAGAAATAAATCCATATTGGTCTGTAAAGGGTATGCACAAGTTGAAGGTCAAGACTTTGATGAAACTTTTACACCAGTGGTCATATTGGAGGCCATCAGAATGTTTCTTTCTTATTTATGTCATAAGAACTTTAAAGTTGATCAAATGGATGTTAAATCAACATTTCTTAATGGATATCTAGAGGAATAAGTATATATGGAGCAACCTGAAGGATTCTCATTAACAGATAATTATAATTATGTTTGCAAGCTGAAGAAGTCCTTATATGAACTGAAACAAGCACCATGAGCTTGGTATTATAGACTGGAAAATTTTTTACAAGACAAAGGGTTCAAGAAAGGTATTGTTGACAACAATCTCTACATTAACTCTGAAGGTGATAATTTACTAGTTGTTTTGGTTTATGTAAATGATATTATTTTTGGCTATACTAATGAATCATCTATCCATTGGTTTGCTAAATCTATGCAAATAGAATTTGAGATGTCCATGATAGGAGAACTGTCATATTTTCTTGGTTTACAAGTAAATTAGAGTTCTGCAGGAATATTTATCTCTCAAGAAAAATATTTGAAAGAGATGTTGAAGAAATTTCAGATGGAGGATTTCTCTCCTGTTAGCACACCTATGGTGGTTGGTTGCAAGCTCAGTAAAGATGATATTTCACCGAATGTTGATCAAAGGACATATCTCTCTCTATGATAGGAAGTCTTTTGTACATCACAACATCCCGTCCTGATATAATGCAAGTTGTTGGAATGGTAGGTCATTATCAGTCATCTCCTAAACAAAGTCACTTTGTAGTTGTCAAAAGGATATTCAAATACTTGAAGGGAACAATGACTTATGGTCTGTGCTATCCCAGTAATCATAATTTTCAGTTAACTACTTATTCATATGTAGATTGGGAAAATTGTGTGGATGAAAGAAAGAGTACCAGTGGAGGTGCCTTCTTCCTGGGTGACTCGTTGGTAGCATGGATTAGTAAGAAGTAGGGATCTATTTCCTTATCAACTACAAAAGTAGAGTACATTGTTGTTGCTACTTGCTACACTCAGATTTTGTGGATGATTCAAACTCTTGCAGATTTGAAGGTAAACTATACTATTCTGATTACAATTCAGTGTGATAACACTAGTGCCATTAGTGTCTCCAAGAATCTTGTTCTTCATTCCAAGACTAAGCATATCCCAATAAAATACCATTTTCTCAGAGAACAAGTCACAAACAGAGTTTCTCAGCTGAATTATATCCCTTCCACAGAACAAATAACTGATATCTTTACTAAATCGTTAGCAACGACCCCTTTTGGATATCTTCATCAAAAATTGGGGGTTATTACTTCTTTCGTCTAATCTGTTCACTTGATCAGGAGGAGTACTTATTGAATATCTTTTGTATTTCTAAGTTTCTCATAGTTGAAAGGGGGAGTATGCACTGCAACAGCTCAGGGGGAGTGTGTTTCTTCTTTGACATTGATGTCAAAGGGGGGAGAAAGTGTGTTAAATTTCAAGGATGCTACAGTTTTATAGTTGCATGTTTTTCAAGGGATTTCCATCAATGCCAAAGGGGGAGATTGTGGGCATGTTTTTAGACAGAGGCAGAGTATATGTGTTTGTCATTGATGGTTCATGTTTTTCATTGATGGTGAATATTAGCACGACAAGATGGTGAAGATCAGCATGATCAATAAAATAACTATAATGGCAAGATCAATAGTGTAAGCTCAGAAGGAGGAAAACAGTCAAAGCACGAAAAATGTTTCGTTTCAGAATTTCACAGATCGGGAAATCCAAAGGAAAGAGGTTCAAACTCATGATATGCGACATTGCGATAAGATCTTGACCATTGATTCAAGAAGGACACGTGGTGAAATTGCGATATTACCTGGACCGTTGGTTCCATAGGACACATGGCGAAAGATCATTGTTTCACTGACTGGAACGTTAAAGGAGAGAAGTGCTCGTTTGATTGGCGAGTGGTCATATTTCAAGGTCACATCGTCGAAGGCTTAAGGGAAGGAGCTAATTTCTAAGTTCCATCTTGGCATTCACAACTTGGAGTATCGAGACTCTTCATCACAGGAATCATGATATGCGAGATCACGAAAAGATCTGGACCATTAGATCACCAAGGATTGTGGACCGTTGATCAGGCATGAAGAAGGCTCGTGAAGTGGAAAAATCGCGATAAGATCTAGATCATTGATCCAATAGCGGCACGTGGTGATAGATCAGAGCATGACTGAATACCCAAGACGCGAAAGTGTGAAATGCATTTTTGAATAAGGCTGTGGTCACAACCAGTGGTTACATCTGCGGAAGATGGAGGAAGAAGCTAGCGGTGTTAAGCTCCATGTCAGAGTCTTAGCGATTGTGACTTGGAGCATCAAGACCCTTCATCACAGGAATCGCGATATGTGAGATAGAAATGAGATCTGGACCATCGGATCATTGGAGATATCGATCGTTGATCAGGATCGATGAAGTTTATAAGTTCGCGAAATATGAAGTGCCTTTTGGTGCAGCCTGTGGTCACCACCGGTGGTCACGTGAGGGGAAGAATATAGCGGTGCTAAGATCCATCTCAAAGTCTCGACGATTGTGACTTGGAGTGTCAAGATCCTTTATCACAGGAATTTCGAGATGCGAGATCAAGAAATTCAAATTCTATTTAGCGCTCGGTCACAGCTAGTGGGCATATGAGATAAATGAAAAACCATGCCGATTTAATCCAATGGTGCAGGTGAATTTGAATATGATCAGAGGGATACTGTTGCACTTCACAGTTAATTAATCAGTTATGATTCAGTTAGAAAAATGGATTCATGATTCTTGATTGGTTGGCGATTCAGTTGTTGAGGCATTTTTCCCCAAGAAGATTCGAGGTGTAACTGATGAGTCATGTGTGAATAAAAGGAGACATGAAGCGACTGTGTAAGGTTGGTGGTTCTAACTGGAAAAATGTAATGAACGGTAATAAGAGTAAAATTAAAGGTTGTAGAGCTTGAGATAAAACTCATAGATGAGTAACAATTGTTGAACAGACAAAAGGAAGAGCAGAATAGCAGAATAACATGAAGCAGAGCAGAATTGCAGAACAATTTTTGAAGCAGAGAAGAATTGCAGAAGAGAAAAGAAGGGGTAAGAATTGATACACCTATATTGTTTGTTTTTCAATCACTTATTCATAACCAGGGAGGTAGGGTGGTGCTAGGGAGGACTGTGGTCCTCTTATATTTGAGTTGGTGCTTGAATATTGGGAGTTGTAGCTTCCATTTAGTTGTGGCTAGAAAAATAGGGTGGCAGGGTGGTGCTTGGGAAAACACAGAGTTTTCTATATGCAAGTTGGTGCTTGTATAAGTGGAAGTAGGTGCTTCCATCCAGTCGGTGCTGGAACACTCAGGGAGTTAGTGTTTCCTTCTAGTGGGTGCTAGAGAAACCAGAGAGTTGGTGCTCTCAAACAAGTTGGAGCTTGTAAAACAACAATAGTAGCCTCACTTTGAGTTGGTGCTCAAACATAGATGATGTACAGAACTTAAAATACTGCCTATCATTTCGAAGAAGAGGTTTTCTCCCTTTATGGGTTTCCTTGTGAAAATTTGTCTCTGTGTATATCTTATGTGTGATTGATGCTCATTATTTATGGTGTTCATATGATGTATAATATTGATGGTCACTTGATGAAAGATTAAAAATGGTTTAATAGATTTAATATTGTTTAATCACAGTAACAACTGATTCACCCCCCCCTCTCAGTTGTCTTAGTAATTTCAACACGGGCTTTGCTACAGAATGACCACAAATATGAATGTTTGAATATGTTGATCTGTGAATTTATCTCAAGATTTTATGAGCTACTAGTGTAGTATACCTAGGGAGGTAATATTGGGAACCTCCCTAGGTACCCCATATAAACTTCTAATAATTTCTCTTACATTTATTATATCTAATTACCCATTTATTATATCTAGCTACCATAGTGGGCCTTATTTAGTAATATAGTGGACCTAGTCCACCTTACATTGAATCGCCTCCATTACCTCTCTATCTACCTAACATTCATGTTAGGTAGCTAGAGGGAGGCCATACAATGTAAGGTGGAATAGGTCCACTATATTATTAAATAAGGCCCACTCTGGTAGCTAGATATAATAAATGGGTAGTTAGATATAATAAATGTAAGATGACTTCTTAGAAGGTTCTGCATGTAAAAGATTCTTTCTCTAGAATGTTCTTAGGTGATGGTAGCACTATATAAAGGGGTTCAAGCAATGTAATGGGATACGAAAAGAAGTATTGTATTGGAGTGTGTATCTCAACAGAAGGATTCCCCCTCAAAGAGGCAAGTGAACATGAGAGGATCCCTTCCATAATAGGATCCATTGTATGGTGTTACCCTACCTCAAGGGTTTTCTATAATAAAGTGTGGTTTATTCTATATTGTTCTCTAGATCTATTATGTATTCAGTATTTGTGGTGATTATATGTCTAGATATACTCAAGTACTTAACAATGAGTATCATAGCACTTTCCTTGAAAGGCATTGTGGAATAAAGGTTTTTTTTTTCGGAGATTTATTTTTTCAAAGAAAAAAAAAAGAGGGTCGTGACATTCTAGACGCTTTCTATAGGTTTTCGTGCCAAATTTGCATAAAATTGTTGTATATCTAAGTTCCTCTCAGAAAAACACCCAATTAATAAAAAACAATCGTCTAAAACTGAGTCTGGGAAGTAAAGTTATTTGCATTTTACAATATGCAATTTTCAGGGGTTTTTTCCGCAGAAGGCCACATGATTTTTATGATTTTTGTAGCAGCTAGAGATGAATTTTACAAAACAGATTACAGATATGAGTTCCTCTCACAATTTCACTGAAATTCAAAAGAAAATCGTCTGAATCAGAGTTACGAAAGTGAAGATATCATTGATTTAAAATCAGACTTTTTTGGGGTTTTTTGTGACGATGAAGGGACTACAAAGTCCATAACTTTTCACGGGGTGCTCAGATTGCTATAAGATTAGACCCATTGGATAGAGAATTTCCATATATTTATTTTGGTATATTTTATGTGGCTTTTCCAATGGATGTTCACTATCAAACCCTCAAGGATATTCTACACATGATTGAAGAATTCAAATCCCAAATGCATGACACATTGCATAACTTTCAAAAAGGTCTCAGGGATGGTTTTTGTAGTATTCATGAGTCCTTCGTGAGCATCCAGGAGAAGTATGCTTTTATGAAAATGAAGAAGTGTATTCTTGGTATGCTTTTGAGGATGATTGTGATGATTAGTGTATGGATAGTTGTCATTTATGGGATGACAACCACTTTCATATTCTATTTGATGACTCTACTCCCCCTCAGGTAGAGAACTTCCTGGAGAGTAAACATGATCATTCTCTACATATTCTTCTTTAGTTTTATTATTCTCCAGTCATAGTGAAGGCATTTTTGTTGGTTCTAAATATTTCGATCCACATGACCACTGTCGATATTTAGAGCATCATTTTTAGTTGGTTCCCAAGTTCCAATATCTTCAACATGGAATTCACATGAGCACTTGTACATGGGACCTAGGTTCACAGTGGCAGTTCAACTACTTCAGCATAGTGGCCCACATTTATACATGGGACCTTGTTTCTCCAATTTTCTTCAACATTATGGTCCACAATTATCCATGGTACCCTGCTATATGGTTGTCCACCCTCATAACAAGCATTGAGGACAACGCTTTCATAAGGGGGATGGAATTGTAGGTATATAGAGAGGTATTGTAGGCCATCCAATGTAAGGTGGACTAGGTCCACTATATTATTAAACAAGGCCCACTATGGTAGCTAGATATAATAAATGGGTAGTTAGATATAATAAATGTAAGAGGACTTCTTAGAAGGTTCTTCTTCCAGAAGATTCCTTCTCTAGAATGTTCTTAGGTGGTGGTAGCACTATATAAAGGGGTTCAAGAAATGTAATAGGATATGAAAATAAGTATTGTATTGGAGCGTGTAGCTCAACAGGAGGATGCCCCCTCGAAGAGGAAAGTGAACAGGAGAGGATCCCTTGCATAATAGGATCCATTGTATGGTGTTATCCTACCTCAAGGATTTTCTATAATAAAGTGTGATTTATTATATATTGTTCTTTGGATCTATTGTGTATTCGTTATTTGTGGTGATTATATTTTTAGATATACTCGGGTACTTAACAACTAGATCATCTATACATCGTAACAACAACCATCAACGGATATTCGAGATAGAGAATTGTCCAAGATCAAAGATTTAGAGGCTTCAAGGAATATCCTCCTACGTTTATGATATTTTAAGTAATCAAGACACTTATTGAATTGCAAATAATAAAAAAGGTCCTTCTACCAAGGGTCTTCATTAAGATCAATATTTTGATTTTCAATAAAAAAAAAATAGTATCGATAAGGAATTTTCATCGTTTTCAGAAGAATCACTTGTTTAGGATGTTGAGCCAAGTAAAGTGTTAAGTCACATCTCTTGATCATTTTTTATGTTGTGATCATTAAATCATGTTCTTGAATTTTTTTAATCCAACGTGCAGGTTTTCTTGAAATATGAGTTTGCGAAAGTAAAAAATTGACAACATGTAAAGGGACTTTTACCTGTGTATTCTTTCCAATAATAAAGTGGATAAATTTTTCTATAGATTTAAAAAGAAAAAAGGTATTCTTTTCAATAAGAGAATATTTGATTCCATTATCATATAGGCTCTGGCTCATGTAAGCTATAGTTTGTTTGTTATCGTTAACGTTATCTCGGCTAAGTGCACAAAAATCCACACATAAATGAATTTCTCGATTCTTTTTCTATATAGGAACCATATTAGACACCCACTCAAAGTATTTAATAGGAAAAATGATATGAGCATTTATTAACTTTTCCATTAATTTTCTAATTGTGGCTTCAAGAGCATGATTAATGGGTATTTGTTTCTTCTTGACAGGTTTTTCTTCTTCTTTAATCGAAATATCATGTTGGATGACACTAGGATAAAAACCATGAATATCCTCATGATACTAGGAAAAAAAAACTTTAAATTCACGAAACAAGTCTATGAATTTCTTCTTTTCGTCTTTAGAAAATCGGGCTCCTATTTTTACAACTTTTGGATGCTCTTGAGGCCCAATGTCCATGGGAATGATATCTCCTATTTTTATTTTTGAATCATCTTCTTTCTAGTCTTTAGTGTTGCTAACATCACTAGTCGAGAATGAGATTTCAATAGGATTCTAGCCTTTGGGAAATTTAATATCTATTATTTCCTTTGGCTTATATAGATCATTCTAAATAAAAGCACAACTATTTTCATCGTTAGCATAAACTTGCCATGATTCCTCATTATTAGGAATATGAGGTCGATACAAGGACAAAAATGTGCAATCAGGTCTTTGAGGCAATAATTTCCTTGTAGGAGAACCTTCAAAAGTAGCTAACTTATCAGCCATTGAATTCAATTCCCTTTTGATGTGAGTGATGTTAAAGGACAACATATTTTGGATTAAAGTCCACACATCTTGGGTGTATCATTTCAGTAACTTATTAGTAGGATGATATATTTTTATAACCATATTAACAAGTTTTGAGTCTCCAAAAATAGTGATATGACCACAGCCTAGGTTGTAAGCATTTTCAATTCCTAGAAGCAATGCCTCGAATTTAGTAACATTGTTTGTACATGCAAATTCTAGTCTATAGGAAAAATTGTGAATTTTACCTATAGGAGAGTAAAATATAATGCTTGTTATGTTACCTTCGCTTGAACATGCACCATCAAAGTGCATATGCCACACACCATCAGCATAATCCTTTGGATTTTAAGAGGAGCATCATCTTCATCAACAAAAATTGAATATACACCCATATCTTCCTCAATATAATTTACATTGGGTTGAGGAACCTTCTCAATATACAACGAAATTCATCCTTCTTATAAAACAATGATATTCTTCCAATTTTTAGGGATGGACAGATGTGAACCATCTAATGATAGATAACCATCAATTAAATATTGCCAATCCCTACCCAAAATAATTGAGTAATTACTAACAGGCATGCCAATTACTTGAATATTGAGAGTGGTTATAAATTCGAGATGGGCACATGGGACTAGAGTCACATCCTTAATTTCACTGATTGTTGATTGTTGTTGATTATTATAGGATAACATATTTCTTGTGTTTTCATTTGTACAAGAGAGTCCTAGATCTTCCATAATAATCTTGGACATGATGCTAGGGACAGATCCACCATCTATTAAGCAACAATGATCTATCTTATCCATAAATTTTATAGAAATATAAAAAGGAGGATTTTTTACATGTTTCCTAAAATTGGTTACACTTGTTCTATTTACATGTGATTCATCCCCATCAATTTTTCCAGATATACTAGCTATTGGAAAAGTTTTACCTTCCATATAATTCTTCAGATGTTGTTTTTGTTCTGGGACAGTGACCATATCCAAGAGAGATGTGTTTTCTTTTATGTTAGCTAGTTTATGAATACTGTTATATTTGGATGGAGGAAAAGAGACTTATTTCTGTGGAATTTTATTTGTTGTGACAACTTGAGGATTTGTGTTTTGGGAAGAGAAACTGGGAGAAAAAATAGTTTTGGGAATAATCCCCTTCCCTTTATTTGCATATGATTTATTTCTTGCGTTTACTAACATCACATCTTCCTCATGAGCCCAATCTAAGGTAGCAATAGTTTTTTCATAATTTTTTCCAAATATTCTCTCTTATTCCCTTTTATTAACCTCACAAGTACTTTATTCATGATTGTCATCATAGAAATTACACCAAGAACTAGAGAGAATAGCCTTTGGCTGATTAAAAAATGAAGAATTAGTTGGTTTATTTCCCAAAAAATCTTGAGAAGAAGACTCAACATGAGATGAGGTTGAGGTGACTCCTTTCCTCTCATAACAAATCATTTGATTGAGTATATCTTGAACAAGCTACAAAATTGTAGACATATCAGTCTACTTTATAGAATATTCCTTGGGAAAAAATGTTCTTTCCAATTGTTCTTCATACTCTAAGCAAGTTTGAAGTGCAGACCCTAAGTTGGTTACATTCTTCTCTTCTAATATTTGATGATAAGAAGAGGGAAATGCATCACAATATTGAATAAAAGTAGCTTGGTTATGAGGGCAGATTAACTCGGGGATTTGATTGTATAACTTGGTGAAGTGGAGATTGAAATACTTGATTGCCTCACCAATGTTATAAACAATATTATTATATTCCATTAACAAATTTGTTGTGTTTTTAGGTTTCCGATAAGTTGATTTAAACTAGTAATTGAATTCATCCCAAGTTGAAAAGACTTTAGGAGGTGTTACACCTCTTTTTTCACCTAAGTGAGAAAAATAGAGGTGCTTACAAGCCTAGTTGGGTCAGCAAGGCAAGACAACAGTAAAGGAAAGGGTTAGAAGAACAAAACATAAAAGGCTAAGCTAAGAATTAAACTAAAAATGATAAAAACAATTAAGCTAGAGTGCATAAGGACATAAGAACAAGAAACAAAAAAGACTCATGTCACCAATGGAAAGGATTGTATTAGTGAAAAGAAAGCACCAAAGAGAAAGGGAGACTTTGTGTCCCTTCTTCCTCCAAGGGAGGGCTCTTGGACCCCCAAATTTTGAGCTCTTCTTACAAAATGAGGAACTAGAATGAAATGGTGAAGAGAATCCAAAGCACATTCACTCAAGAGGTGATATGAATGGCTAAGTGTAATGGTGCTAACATACTCTTGATGAGCAAATAGGGTCCTCCAAGAGAATATCAGCAGTAGAACAATACAAATGAATTCCTTGAAGATGTAGTGCACCCATGGCCTCTTTTTATATCATAACTTTGAGGTATTATCCAACCAACTTTAAGTGTGAACAAGGGGTTGTTTAGGGCACCTTTAGGTCTTTGACCAGCCACTCAACTGGATTCAGCTGATATTTGGATGTCAAATCGACTTGGAAGATGAACCAAAAGTGGGTGGGAAGCCGACCAATATCATAAATGCATCGTTTTGAGCTGTGCACGGCTTTTTTCTTCCACAGTCGTGCATTGAGCGCATGTGTGCTTTTTTGACATTTTTGACTGGTGCACGTGCACACGCTGCCTGCATATCCTTAGCGCATGTCGATTTTATAACTGGTTGTATAGTTTTGGACCTTTTGGAAATTCTTTTTGGTCATTTTTGGTCCATGGGTGAACTAATAGCTGTTTGAAGATGTTGGATTCCTATAACCATTTGCGGATGAAATTTTAGTGATAACAGATGCCCCCTGATGGATGAGGTTAGGAGAATACGTATAGCTAAAATTCATCAATGTTTCTTCTACTGAGAGTACCATTGTAAGAAAGATAGATAGTGAGAGTATCAAGAGCGACCCATTGGAGTGAGAGGGGAACCTGTAAGACACAACCTTTCTCAAGGTGGGAAAAATAAATTGTGTACAAATGAGGCAGGCATGCCCCATGCTCGTGTCATGTAACTCAAAAAATGTGTAAGACAGTAAATGAAGTGGCGTGTTGGTGAAGATGACTGCAACACCCTCAGGGGAGTTTTGATAAGAGTAGAGGACAATTATAATGAGGAATAATACTATGAAAAGTAGGCAATGACACCTGTAGGAAGTATCAAGGATTCCGTCGGCATTGATAGCCCAACCAATTTCAGAGGTCTTCGGAAAATATAAGAGCAATTGCAATAGTCACAAAGCAAGACCCACCATAACATGAGAAAGTGTTGAAGTTGAATTTTAGGGGGGTCAAAAATAATAGAGAGCAATGATGGTTCTCCATGTGTCGTCCGAGACTCCTCATTGTAAAGGTAATGAGAGTTAAGATAATGTTTCCCTTCTGGAAATGGTGTTGATGTCAACAAAAAATGGGGACGCGACTCCAAGAAGAAAAGGGATTCATGAAATCCACTAGATGAGATCAGGAACTGATGATGTACATGGACGAAGTCAAGATAGAGTGAAAATCAAGACCACCCTTGGTTGGGGATATATTTGAAGTATAAGTGGAAAAACCTGTACAGCTAGGTCAAGTGTCAAGGGGACAACTAGACATGGGATAAGTTGTGCCAGAGGTGAGACAAAGTGAACAAACTCAGAGAGTAGAGGTAGGTGGCCTGTGGGATACTCAGAGTTTATGGACGATGTCAACATGAGTAGGTGATCAGGAATGCCCCAACCAAGGGCGACATGGGTTGCGCTTTCCAAAAAGGAAGAAGGTTGTCAAAGGTGATGACAAAAAGCTATGTAAAATGATGGAAACAATGGATTCGTTACAAAAAGAATTAAAAAAAATAAGTTGGGATAATAATGCAAATACAGAAATGGGTGCCCTAGTGTAATATGGCTTGGCCTGAAGATAGCGCAAGTTGGTTGGAAAACAAGTGGAGGGTTTCTGTATTAGGGAAATGTATGGAAGGCAATATACAAATGGACAAACTGATCATGGATGAAATGGATGGTAAATGATGTTGTGGGAGTGCAGTCAAAATAAAACCATGAGGAAGCATCCTAGAAGTCCATTGGGTAGGCTAGCAAAATGAGGGGAAGGAGTATGTGGTTGATTCGTGACATGATGTAAGACTATCAAGACTCCCAACCCTAGATGGTGAGAACATCATGACTGTCAAAGTGCTTCGGGGGGAACGATGAATGGGACAACTCATGTGGGTGAGAGAGCTATCGTGTGATAGTACCAAAATGTCGTGGAGGGGACAATACTGCATATCTAGATAGGGGGATCCTAGAGGAAAAAATCGAAGGGTGTGACTGGGAGATGCATATTGATAGTCAGAGGGAATTACTACATGCCAGTGTCGATAATATACATGGAAGGATATCACTGATTTGTAATGATCAAGTACCTGCACACATGAAAAACAAATACCCGACGTGAACAATATGTAAAGAGAAAGATCATATAGTAGTTATTAAATAATGTCAACATGCGTACCTGAGTGGAATATGAAAAAAATGGCCCCCAGGGGCTAAGGATGCAAAGTGGCTCGAGGAATGTCATGATGTAGATGACGGGGTGTTGATCTCGTGGCTGAAGATGGATCAAAAAAAGGACGCTTGGAGCTCCCAGAATTGAGTCTGGAAGTTTGGCAAAAATGGACTATATATAACTGTAGGGGCCACAATGCCACCTCATTTGTACCTGATGTGTTATTGAGTGAATGAGTGAGTTTAGAGGAGTTTTGGAGATTTCGGGAGATTGAGGTAGTCAATTCAGGACCAGTGAGCTTCACGTTAGTTGTCGTATCATCTTGCATAGAATTAGGGTTTCTATTTTTGGGTAGGGTTTGTACGGAGGGCCGTACAAGGTTTTTTGTAGGTGTGGGCCCCCCAGTGTGTGGGTGATCGAGAAAGTTGTGTGCACGGGTGTGCGCCTATAATTCGATCATTCACACGTGGGGGCACCCAAATGGGGATAACAAGCGCACATGGCATGCGCGCCTGTGCAAGGTGAAACAGTGCATGCATGTGCGTCTGTAATTCTAAAAGAGGTTTGGGCATGTTTATCCCATTGGAATGGGATTTCGTGACGAATTAAGCAAAGGAATCCATGTGCATGAGTAGCATAATCTGGGAAAAAGCATCGTAAAAAGTTATCTTTGCCTTGTAGGCTCTGTAGTTGGTGTAAATTCCGAGGGGGAAGAATTTATATGATGGATTAGACTTTGAGGGGGTCTATGGTAATGCCACATTGGGAAACTATGAACCCAAGGAGGTGCCCAACAATGACGCAGAATATGCACTTGAGGGGGTTCAAGTAGATATTGTACTGACGACACCTTTGGAATATGATTCATAAATCATCGAGATGTTGAAGGCGTCTCTTAGATCAAGTGGTGAGGTCGTCCAAGTATGTGAGGATGATATGAGCCAGATCATGAAAAATGTATGTCATGGCCCATTGGAAAGCAACGTCGGCATTCTTGAGGCCGAATGGCATGACACAATACGCAAAGGTTCCCCAAGGGGTAGTGAATAAGGTTTTGCACTGATCGACGAGGTGAATTTGGATTTGGTTGTATCTAAAGAAACCATCCATGAAGGATAAAGCCTCGTGACCTGTGCAATCATCTATAATTTGGTCAATGAAGGGTGTGGGGAAGTTGTCTTTGGGATAGGCGTGATTGAGGTTGCGGAAGTCCGTACAGTCACAGATAGTGCCATGTTTTTTTTTAATAGGGACAGGGTTGGAGACCCATGATGTATAGGCGATGGGGTATATGAACCCTGCAGCACGTAATTTTTCAATCTCAGCTTTGATGGCTGCTGCTTTGGATGGGTGTAGAGGTCACTGTTTTTTACAGACAAGTGTGATATCAGGCCAGGTGTCTATGTGATGTTCGATAATAGAGGGATCAAGGCCAGGCATCTCTATGTATGACCAGGTGAAAATGTCTCGGTATTTCTGGAAGAGGGCTTTGTAGGTGGTGATTTCTTCAGGAGAGTAGGCAACACCAATGGTGATTTCCTTGATGGAAATATCTATTTTGATGGTTGGGGAAATATTGGCCATATTGCCTTCTTTGAAAGCGTCGGGGGAATGGATAGGGTTATTGAACCAATCTATATGCCATGATGGGAGATAATATTTGGTTTCGACTGCATATATAGGGTGTTGGTTAGGAGGCATGAAGGCTTCCTGTGAAAGAAAGAGCACTCTATGGTAGAGCACATCCCATGGGAAATCGGGGGTAGTAAACTCCTCGAGGATATCTTTGTCACAGTGAAACTGTTGTGAATATAGAGGATTGAGAGGAGTGACCTCAGTGACTGTCACTGTTTTGTTCGCTTATGCTAAAACAGGATTAGGGGGTTTGATGCAAGGCGATTGCGATGGCTCGCTTGACATAAACCAAATATCAAGATATTGTGGGTTAAAAATGGTAGTCGGGCATAGAATTTCTGTGGGGAAATGAATTGGAGAATTGGGGGGATTTGGGGGTAACTCCTCATATAAATCATCAAGGAACCATGGGGGAGGGGGGAGTGCCTCAAGTTCTAGTGAAAATATATGAACCATATCAAGTGATGGGGTAAGAGTACTTACTGGCTCTGCTGGAGGAGGGGAGGTATGATTTTGAATAAGGGCTAGTTGACGATGCCTATATTCAATGATCATAGGACATTGATATGTGAAATGATCAAGTGATTCGCATAGAGAGAAAGGACATCGCATATGTTTGTTGACTGAAGTCGTGACATAATGGATGTCCATGAAGTTGGTTGAGGATGATGTAGATGGATTGGGTTCTTGCTAAAATATTTTTCGTACTGTAGTTAGCGTCTGCCAGAATTGAGGTAACTCTAGACAATGGTGTGTGTAATGGCCATATTTTGAAAAGATGGCGCATGCAAATTTAGTTCGCAGTCCTTTTCTACTTGTGTTCGGGGAGGTGGCGACAGTAATTGATGAAGCGACGAGTGGTGGTGGTGCTCGAGGGAGTTGAATAATATTACATAACTCTGGGAGAGATGGGCACTTGTTGGTTGGGTGTCCATATTTTTCACATAGCGCGCAAGGAGGCTGGACACGTGGGGGAAGTGGAGCAGTGGGCTCCTTATTTTTTCATCTGCCCCCAACTCTAGTAGGGGTGCTAATGAGTGGGGGTGTGGGTGAGACGGTGGGGATAAGTATGGGAATATGCATCAAGATTCCTTATGTTTGGGGAGGGAGGGATGGTTGAGGGAACATCTCAGGTAGATGTAGATACCAAACTGGGATTGCCAACACCATATTAGGAAGGCTAAGCATTGCAACTACCTAGAAATATTATACACCTAGTGGGGGGTAAAATAAAGGGATTTGGGTAATGGATTGGGGGACTATTTCCCAAACTAGGATATGTCCTTGGGGGATATCAGGAACGGGTCAATTTGAATAAGTTCCAAGAGATTCCTGAGGGAGGTATTCTGCGACTAATGGGATGTCAAGGGAAAAAGAGGCCTCTGTGGGAGGGAGAATATCTACAGTTTCGTTGGATGAGACAACACATACTTTATTGGGAGGATTAATGAGCGGTGGTGCGCCATGGTACATCCCAAGCAAGGATGGGTCTTTGAAAATTCCAGGGCCCATCTCGATGAGTGGGTATGTATCGGGATTAGTGTGGATGAATGGGAGGATATTATCGATGTTGACAGAAGGGTTGGGCTCATAATGTGAAACCTGATCGATGGTAATGATCTTCCCATTCTGGGGGAACATCATGGTTCAAAATACAGAAGAAGCAACTACCTTCATAACATGTTGGTTGTGGAGCCTGATTATCTTCCTGATTCAGAGGTATTTTACTTTCAGCCATGTTTATACCCCATGAAGTATTTACACCCCATAAGTATGTACACTCTTCCACGTGGGGGAGTGCAGAGGGCGAGTACCCCCTCTGTGGGGTCCACGGGGGATATCCCCTCGGCTAGGGGGTCTGGGGGCAAGCGGGCCCCCGAAGGAAAAATTTCCTTGTAAATGTATATTGTAATTTCATTGTAAATCTGGACCGTTCATTATAAGGTTGTATATCTAATGGTAGATATTATGTTAGGGTTTTTTTCCCTATAAGGCAACCCTCTTTTATGAGGTAAATGTATTGCGGCTATGATTGATGGCAAATATTGTATTCTGAGATAGAAGACTGTGAGAGAAAGAATAGGAAGTTACAACGGGTTTGTTGTAGGTTGTATCCCTTCATATGCTGGATAATAATAAAGGAAGGACCTGGCAATTTCTCTGGTGGATGTAGCCCACACTGGGTGAACCACGTAAATCTGTGTCTCTACTGTATTGTGTATCTTCTGTGTTTTGTTTCCGCATTTTTTTTATTTTATTTCTCCACGGTCCTGTTTTTCTAACAACTGGTATCAGAGTGAAAGGTAACTCGTAGGAAAAGAGGGTTCCTGGTTTGAGTGGGAGAAATGTCGGAAGATGGAAAGTTTAGGGTCAAGAAATTTAACGGCCAAAACTACCAGTTATGGAAGATGCAGATGGAAGACTATTTATATCAAAAGGATTTATTCCTACCATTGGGCAGAATAGCAAAGAAGTTGGTGGCTACGAAGGATGAAGAATGGGAGATTCTTGACAGAAAGGCTCTAGGAACGATATGGCTGAGCCTAGCAGCGTCGATGGATTTCAATATTTCGAAAGAAAAGACAATGAAGGGTTTGATGGACACATTGGCCAAATTGTATGAAAAACCCTCGGCATCCAATAAGGTATTTCTAATGAAGAGATTATTTAATATGAATATGTCAGAAGGTGGGTCTATTGCAGATCATTTAAATGATTTTAATACAGTTACTAATCAACTAAGTTTTGTAAAAGTGGACTTTGATGATGAGGTCAGGGCTCTTCTAATCTTGTGCTCATTGCCAGAAATATGGAATGGCTTGGTCATGGTTGTAAGTAACTCTGTCTCTGGTTCAAATACTTTAAAATTCGATGATGTTGTTGGTGTTATCCTTAGTGAGGAAATGCGATGGAAAAGAACAGGTGAGACATCAAGAAATGCGTTGAACATGGAGAACAGGGGAAGACAAAAGGATAGAGGAAAGGGTTTCGGGAACCATGGGAATTCTAGGAAGGGAAGATCCAAATCCAGACTTGGAAAGATAGAGTGCTGGAATTGTGGGAAGAAAGGACATCTG
>ML792560.1:208029-232847 GCA_009831015.1 Picea engelmannii
CATTTCATGCCACACCCCATAGGAAACATTTTCTAGATTATGTTCAAGGTGATTTTGGACAGGTTCATTTGGGTGATGATGCACCATGCAAAATTGTTGGAATGGGAAACGTAAAAATAAAGCAACGCAATGGAAACCAATGGATGTTGAAAGAGGTAAGACATGTTCCAGATTTAAGGAAAAATATAATTTCAACAGGGCAGTTGGAAGGTGAAGGTTTTATATCCATATTTACAGATAAGACATGGAAGGTCATCAAAGGATCGTTGGTGATAGCAAAAGGAGAGAAGTTAGGTACATTGTATTTATGTACTGGTAATACTGACTCTTCTACCTGTTTAGCTTCTACAGGAGTGGATACAACACTGTGGCATCATAGGCTTGGACACATGAGTGAGAATGGGATGAAGATACTTCACAAAATAAATTTGTTGCCAGATCTTAAACAAATTGATTTGGACTTCTGTGAGCATTGTGTTTATGGAAAACAGAAGAGAGTCAAATTTCTCAGAGTCGGAAAAGAAAAGAAGAGTGAAAGGTTAGATATTGTGCATACAGATGTATGGGGACCAGCTCAGGTATCCTCTCTTGGTGTCTCTCATTATTATATTACTTTTATTGATGATGCAAATAAAAAAACTTGGGTTTATTGCATTTGACAAAAATCTGATGTTTTTGATACTTTTAAGAAATGGAAAGCTTTGGTTGAGAATGAGACAGGAAAAAAGTTGAAGTGTCTCAGATCAGATAATGGAGGTAAATATTGTAGCAAGGATTTTGATTATTACTGTTCATACCATGGGATTCGTAGAGAGAAGACAGTTCCAAGAACACCACAAGAAAATGGTGTGTCAGAAAGGATGAACGGGACAATCATAGAGCGTGCAAGGAGTATGAGATTGCATGTTGGTTTTCCCTTACAATTTTGGGCAGATGATATAGATACTATTGTTTACTTAATAAATAGAGGACCTTCAAGCTCTTTGGATGGTAGAATTCTAGAGGATGAATGGACAGGAAAAAGGGTAAACTATTGTTTTTTGAAAACTTTTGGTTGTGAAGCATTTGTCCATATTGATAAAGAAAATAGAACAAAGCTTGATTCAAAATCCAAGAAGTGTACCTTTATTGGATATGGTGTTAATGATTTTGGTTATCGCTTATGGGATTATGAAAATAACAAAATCATTAGGAGTAGAGATGTCATATTCAATGAGGAGGTCATGTACAAAGATCAGTTGTAGGGAAAGAAACAGGAAAAAGAAAAACAAGAATACACAGTGCTTGATTAGATCACTGAAAAAGAAATTCCAAAGGAACTAGAAAATCAAAATGTACAACAACAGGAGAAGCAGGTACCTCAAACACCTGCAAGTGTTGTTAGAAAATCTACCAGATTAAGTATACCCCCTGAACGATACTCTCCTTCATTGTATTATTTATTGTTGACTAATTCTGGTGAACTAGAATGTTATGAAGAGGCAATGCAGGTAGACACCAAAAGGAAGTGGGAGAAAGGCATGAAAGAGGAAATGGATTCCTTGGTAAATAAACATACTTGGGACTTGGTTCAATTGCCTGCAAGAAAAAGAGCATTGCAGAATAAATGGGTTCACAAGTTGAAGGAAGAAGATGGAGGAGAAAAGAGGTACAAAGCTAGACTTGTTGTAAAGGGGTTTGCACAAAAAAAAGGTATAGATTTTGATGAAATATTTTCTCCTATTATTAAAATGACTTCAATTAGAACTATTTTAATTCTTATGGTAGTAGAAGATTTGCATCTTGAACAGTTAGATGTAAAAACAACTTTTCTCCATGGGGATTTGGAGGAAGAGATTTATATGCAACAGCCACAGGGGTATGAGGTCAAAGGGAACGAGAATTTGGTATGCAGGTTGAAGAAGAGCTTATATGGCCTAAAGCAAGATCCAAGGCAGTGGTATCAGAATTTTGATAGGTTTATGACAGAATAGGGTTATAGTAGATGCCATTCTAATCACTGTGTTTATTTTAAAAAGCTAGAAAATGGAAGCTTTATTATCTTGCTATTGTATGTAGATGACATGCTTGTTGCAGGGTCTAATATGTATGATATAAATGTGCTCAATAAGAAATTAGCCAATTCATTTGTTATGAAGGATTTGGGTGCTGCAAAGAAACCCCTTGGTATGAGAATAACAAGAGACAGGAAAAATCGCAAACTGACATTGTCTCAGGGTGAGTACACAGAGAAGGTGTTGGAGAGGTTTAGAATGCAGAATGCAAAACCAGTTAGTACACCTTTGGCCATCCATTTAAAATTAACTAAGGAAATGTGTCCCAAGACACAGGAGGAAATAGAATACATGTCCAGGGTCCCATATTCATCAGCAGTTGGCAACTTGATGTATGAAATGGTTTGCACGAGACCAAATGTTGCACATGCGGTGGGAGTTGTGAGCAGATATATGAACAATCCAGGTAAAGAACATTGGGAGGCAGTAAAGTGGATTCTCAGATACTTGAGAGGTACTGCTAATCATGCATTATGTTTTTGAGGTTCAGAAACTATTCTACAAGGATATGTTGATTCAAATATGGCAGGTGATAAAGATAGCAGGAGGAGTACCACAGGGATGTGTTTACTATAGGTGGAACAACAATAAGTTGGATTTCAAAACTGCAAAAGGTTGTTGCACTTTCAAAAATAGAGGCAGAGTATGTTTCTACTATAGAGGCTATTAAAGAGATGATTTGGTTACAGAGGCTTATGGAGGAATTGGGAAAGAAGCAATAGAATAGCATCTTGTACTGTGACAGTGAGAGTGTCATTCATCTTGCAAAGAAATTAGCCTTCCATTTGAAGACTAAGCATATATAGTTGAGGTACCGCTTCATACGATCTGCCTTGGAAGATGGACATTTGAAGTTGGAAAAGATACACACTAGCTAGAATCCTACAAACATGTTAACAAAGGGAGTAACCAGGGAGAAACTGAGTTCTTGCTCAGTTTCAGTTGGTCTTCAATAATGAATATGAAGATGAGAAATTTTCTATGTCCAAGAAGGTTCAGAGTCCAACATATACAACAGCGATGGAGTTGTTGAGATCAGTCTCCAAGTGGGAGATTGTTGGTTGTGGAACCTGATTATCTTCCTGATTCAGAGGTCTTTTACTTTCAGTCATGTTTATACCCCATGAAGTATTTACACCCCATAAGTATGTACACTCTTCCACGCGGGGGAGTGCAGAGGGGGGGTACCCCCTTTGCGAGGTCCGGGCGGGATATCCCTCCGGCTGGGGGGTCTGGGGGCAAGAGGGCCCCCAACGGGGGTTGGGGGGCAATGTCCCCCGAAGGAAAAATTTCCTTGTAAATGTATATTTTAATTTCATTGTAAATCTGGACCGTTCATTATAAGGTCACAGATCTAATGGTAGAGATTATGTTAGGGTTTTTTTCCCTAGAAGGCAACTCTCTTTTATGAGGGAAATGTATTGCGACTATGATTGATGGCGCATATTATATTCTGAGATAAAAGACTGTGAGAGAAAGAAGAGGAAGTTACAACGGGTTTGTTGTAGGTTGTATCCCTTCATATGATGGATAATAATAAAGGAAGGACCTGACAATTTCTCTGGTGGATGTATCCCACACTGGGTGAACCACGTAAATCTGTGTCTCTATTGTATTTTGTATCTTCTGTGTTTTGTTTCCGCATTTGTTTTATTTTATTTCTCTATGGTACTATTTTTCTAACATAGCATACATGTAGCCATGACCAAACAAGATATTGTAATCGAGTGGGGCATCGATAACCTCAATATCAATGAGAATGGTTTTTCCCCCGAGTTCTATAGGGACATTTTGGAAGAGCCCTTCAGGAGAAGATGGTCATCCATCATAAGCTCTTAAGGTAATGGCAGATGGTATGAGCTCGGGGGAACCAATTTTCTGCCATACGGATTTGGACATGATACATGTGGATGCACCTTCATAAATGATGCTTTGATGAACTGTAATGTTCTGTATTTTCACGAGGATTTGAAAAGAAATAAGAGTAGGGAGGCAAGGTTCTCCGCTGTCGAGATCAAATGTGATGAGTCGGGTATCAGCAGGGTCGACTGTCCCCAAGGCGGAAAGTAATGACTTCCGCTGAGTGGGACAAGTTTGAAGGACGTCTAAGACTGACATGGAAGCCATAGATTGTGCCAAGTCATCGACCAAAATGTAATTATAATTTTCCCTAGCCTGAGGATTGTGGACATTCCTGCATAATGGGATGCAAGGAATACGAATGGGTATTTTAGTATTAGGGAGAGGAATCATTAAAGGGGGTCCAGTTGTGACTGGGGTTTCTTCCGAGGTAGTGGGAGTAGACTCAGGGGGTGTGCTATATTGATGACTGTGTGTTTGAAAAAGGACTTCTTCCTCACTAGTGAGGAGGATAGTGCGATTGACTGGATTGCTCAGATTGGTATTTTGTCCCAATTGTGATTGGGTAGGCTACATGTCTTGTTGGGTATTCATCACCCCTTGGTGTGGTATGGGGTTTTGCAACACGGTCGGGGGTGGGTGCTGCACATATTGTTGTGAGGCCTGCTGGGGGGCAGGCGGTGTTGGCGGATGTGGGCCATTACTAGATTCTTTCATCAGTTTAAAGTCAGGGATTTGGGGGCAATGGTGAGTATAGTGACCAAACTCACCACAAAGGGCACAAGGGAAGTTGGTTCGAATGTTGTTGTTCCTCCCCTATCGTTTGTTGTTGTTTCCCCCTTGGGGGTTTTGATTCCCCTAGTTATGGTTTCCCCCAACATACTGGTTCTATTGGGGTTGGTTCTGGTTTCCTCTTGGTCCGGGATTATTATTATTGCAGTTTTTTCCTTTATTTATGGCATTGTTCGACTGATGGGATGGATTTTTTGTATTCAGCTGTTCAAATTTTTGATATTGCTAAATGGGGGAGGGTTGAACAAAATTAACCCCAGCATGTGTTTGTCCTTTTGGTGGAGCCATAGGATGTGGGGGGGCAGTAAATGGAAAGTATGGATTATGTTGTGGCAATGATCCATAAGGTACATAGGAAGGCATGGCACTTTCACTATTTCTTAGGGTATAGGTTGAGGTAGAGGGAGTACCAACACTTGGTTGGACAGGTGGGCGTATTGTGTGTTAGACAACTGAGAGGGGGGGGTGAATCAGTTGTTACCGTGCTTAAACAATTATGCTTATTTTAAACTCTTTGCAGAAACACTAAATGATGATCACATTAATGCAGGGAAATAAACCATGGCACATTCAGCATCAGTCACACATATATGAGAAACACAGAGATAAATACTTCCTGAGGAAACCCATACAGGGTAAAAACCTCTTTTTATTTACATGATAAGTACTAGTTACATTCTTTACATTACCATACATATGAGCACCAACTCATAATGAGGCTACAACCTCAGTTTTGCAAGATGCTACTTGCTAAGAGCACCAACTCTCTGTTTTCTCTAGCACCCACTAGAAGGAAGCACCAACTCCCTGGTTTCTCTAGCACCAACTAGAAGGAAGCACCAACTCCCTAGTTTTTCTAGCACCAACTAGAAGGAAGCACCAACTCCCTGGTTTCTCTAGCACCAAATAGAAGGAAGCACCAACTCCCTAAGTGTTTCTAGCACCAACTGGATGGAAGCACCAACTTCCAATCATACAGGAACCAACCTGTATCACAGAGAACAAGAGTTATCCCTTGCACCACCCTGCCACCCTGGTTTCTCTGGCTGCAACCAGATGGAAGCTCCAACTCCCTGTGTTCAAGCACCCACTAGAACCTATGAGGACAACAGTCCTCCCTAGCACCTCCCTTCCACCCTGAAATATAAATCTTTGCTACTAAAACTTATTACAGTGATATGATGTTCAACAATGGCTTACCAGACTCATCACTGTTCTGCTGCATTTCGTTTCTCTGTCTACCTCATTGCCTTTCTGCACAAATGACTTGCGTTGTCTGTTCTTCTTATTTTTATGCTCTGTGCGCCATCTCCATTCACTGCATAGTTCCTCTTCTATTCAATTCAGCTGCTGCACTCTCCTCCTTCTTCACACATGAATCACCTTCACCAACAACAACCACAAAAAACTCCAACAGCAACCGCAACCCCTTCTCTTCTCTATACCGTGTATATATATAACTTTTGTGCATCTTGTGCATGCAATATTTGCCATTCCTCCGCATTCTCATACCGCGCCAATCTTCTCCATATCTCAAGTGCTCTATGTTATCATCATCACGACTCTTCAACTTCTCTAGCAGTTCAACCCCTGTGTCTATCATCACTAGGTGTTAAGCCGAGATTCCTTTTTCTCTTTGGCAGTTGAGACTTTTCGTCTTCTCTGTTACAATAGAGCTCATCCTTTCTATTTTAGTTATGAGCTCAAACCCTTATCCAACTTTCAGTTTCCCCCATGATCGTCTTCATTCCACTGGCATATTCCATGTGAATATTCAGCTCCTCTGGAAATCACACCGAAGTCTCTTCGCATCCTCTGGTAGAAACCATCAATGGTTTCTAGCAGTTTCACTGTGTCGTGCAATAGTAGCCCTCAGATCTTGTTCAAATTCACCTGCACCGTTGGATTGATTCCATGGGATCTTGCATTCATTTTGGAATTTCGGCATTCGGCAATTCTGTGTTGAGTGTCTCGACACTTCATTTTGTGATCTCTAAAGTTCCGATACAAAACTTTTCTGCACTAGATCCTTCCCCAATATGGCTATGGTCATAACCAAGCACCTATGCAAAAAGTGCTTTTCGCAATTTCACATTTCATGAGTCTGGAGATGATACATCTCGACTCTCCAAGTCGCGATCCCCGATACCCCGAAATGGTGTGGGATCAATGGTCCTGATCAACACTTGATCTGACAGTTCAGATCATTTCTCAATTTCACATATCATGATTTCGACATTCCTGTGGTGAATGTTCTTGTCACTTCCAAATATCGATCCTTGAATTCCCGAAATGGAATTGGATTCAACTGTCCAGATTCAATCTTGATTCAAAAACTACAATTGAATCGCGAATTCGCATATCGCGATCTCGACATTCTTGTTGCGTTGTTTTCTTGTCTCTTTGTGTCGCAATTCACGAAACTCCGATATGGAGTTGGCTCAAAGGTCCATATCCGATCTTGATTCAACGGTTGCAATTAAGTCACGATTTTTCATATCGTGAAATCGGGATTCCTATTGCATTGTTTCTTTGACATCTCCAACACGCAATCCTCGAAAATCCGACATGGTGTAAGTCTGTTGAGATCACATGTGTTAAATAACTGCCATGTGTCACCCTGATTTGTGACTTACATGTGCTTGGCATGTTGAATCAGTCTGACACTTGTCATTACCTGGTTATGCCACGTGCTCCTACTGACGCAGTTTGCTGATGTGAGTCAGATCGACGGTCTATATGTGATCTTGATTTGATGGCTCAGATTACATCGCAATTTTTTATATCGCGAAATCGGGATTTCTGTGGATGATATTACTTGTCATCTCCAACTCTTGATCCCCGAAACTCCAACAGGGAGTTGAATCAACGGTCCACATAACCCCCTGAGATGGACGGTCCTCCTGCTTTCAGGATTTTGTGAGCCCTCTACTCCTTTCACTTTAAAGATCGTGCAGGTTCTCCTCGATCCAACGGTGGTCGGACCCTATGCTCAGATATAACGCCTGAGATCTATCCTCCTCTTCAGCGTGCTCTTCTTGTCTATATTCAAATCTGACGGCCCTCATTCTGTCAGGAATTTTGGATGGGATCCAATGATCAGAAATGTTTCTCGGGCCTTCAATCATTTTATCAATGTTGTGTTGCCTTCGATCATTCGATCTTCCTGGACATATCTTCTATTTGCCTGTTGATCATCGCTGTTGTACTCAAGCCATCATCATTGTTGTACTTGCCATCAATGACAAGCATATGCTGCATGTTAAACATTTTCCAACAATCTCCCCCTTTGGAATTGATGGCAACTAAGTCACCCAAAGTCTTTTCTCCCCCTTTGACATCAATGTCAAAGAAGAGGCATGCTCCCCCTGAGCTATTGCAGTAATTTTAGGAGGCATTAGATATTCAAACAATACAAATCTCCCCCTAAAAATATGGACTCTTTTAGGTGTGAAACTAAATGACACCCAACTTCTGTCTGAGATATTCAAACGGTGTCTTGGCTAGGGGCTTAGTAAAGATGTCTGCAATTTGTTCTGCAGTGGGAATGTAATGGACCTGAACAATCTGATTGGTGACCTGCTTTCTCAGAAAATGATATTTTATGGGAATATGTTTTGTCTTGGAGTGGAAGATAGGATTTTTAGACACACTGATGGCACTAGTGTTATCACAATGAATTGGGATCGGTGCAGTGTATTTTACCTCTAAGTCTACAAGTGTCTGAATCATACATAATACCTGAGTGCAACAAGTAGCAGCAGCAATGTACTCTGCCTCTGTGGTTGATAAAGAAATGGAACCTTGCTTTTTACTAAGCCATGCTACTAAGGAGTCACCCAAGAAGAATGCTTCTCCACTGGTTCTTTTTCTCTCATCAACACAGTTTGCCCAATCTGCATCTGAATAAGCAGTCAACTGAAGACTTTGATTTCTGGGATACCACATACCATAAGTCATTGTCTCTTTCAAATACCTGAATATCCTTTTGACAGCTTGCAAATGACTCTGTTTAGGTGCAGCCTGATATCTTCCTACCATTCCTATAGCATGCATTATGTCTGGGTGAGATGTTGTGATGTACAACAAGCTTCCTATCATTGATCGATATGATCTTTGATCAACATCAGGTGAATCATCATACTTTCTTAGTTTACATCCAGTTACCATAGGTGTACCCACAGGTTTAGAATCTTCCATTTGAAACCTTTTCAGCGTTTCTCTTAGGTATTTTTCTTGAGAAATGAACATCCCTTCGGGCCTCTGAGTAATTTGCAGACCAAGGAAAAATGACAGTTCTCCTATCATAGACATTTCAAATTCAGACTCCATGTTGGAACCAAACCATTGTACTAGTGAATCCTTATTACATCCAAAGTTGATGTCATCTACATAGACCAGTACGATGAGAAAATCATTATCCTTTGTCTTAACATATAGATTGTTGTCAGTTGTTCCTCTCTTGAACCCTTTGTTTTTTAGATACGTATCCAGTCTGTCATACCAGGCTCGAGGGACTTGTTTTAAACCATATAAATCTTTCTTCAACTTGCATACTAAGTCAAAGTTATCAGACAATTTGAAACCCTCTGGTTGTTCCATATAGACTTCTTCACTTAAATCTCCATTGAGAAAGGATGAATTGACATCCATTTGATAGACTTTAAACCTTTTATGACAAGCATAGGCAAGAAACATTCTAATAGCTTCTAATCTTTCTATGGGCGCAAATGTTTCATCAAAATCCAGTCCTTCTATTTGAGCATAGCCTTTACAGACTAACCTCGCTTTGTTCCTGATAACTTGTCCTTGCTCATTCAACTTATTCTTAAAGATCCATTTGGAGCCAATGACGTTTTTACCTTCGGGTCTTTGAACCATCTCCCATGTATTGTTTTTCTCAATCTGATCAAGCTCTTCATTCATTGCTTTAACCCAGTGATCATCTTTGATGGCTTCATTAAAATTCTTGGGTTCCAGCATGGATATGAGAGCTATATGAGATTGTTCGGTGGTTTTGATTAGCTTTCTCCTGGTTTGTACACCTTTGTCTTTTTCCCCAATTATCTAACTTGCAGGATGATTTTTTTGAATGATTCTGGAGGAGGAATTTGTAGTTGACTGTTGATTTGAGTCTGTCTGAGTGTCTGAGTCTTCATCTGATTCAGAGTCTTCATTTTCTGATTCTTGGACCTGTTCATCTTCATCTTTAGCTGTGTCTTCTATAGAAATCTCATTACTGTATACCTCTCTTGATGGGATTCCTTCATCAATTTTTTCATCAATGCAATAAACCATTTTATGCAACCTCTTATTGTAGCATCTATATCCTTTACTGTTTGTAGCATACCCTAATAAGATACCTTCATCAGCTCTATCATCATATTTTTCGAGGTTTTCATCATTATTCTTTATGTAGCATTTACTCCCAAAGACTCTGAAGTGTTTGATTGAGGCAGGTCTTCCAAACCATAATTCATAAGGGTTCTTGTTACTTTTTGGTCTGAGGTGGGCTTTGTTGAGCACATGGATTGTTGTGTGTATGTCTTCCACCCAGTAGGTTTGACCAATGTTTTTCTCATTCATCATTGATCTGGCCATTTCCTGCACTGTTTTGTTTTTCCTCTCAACAACTCCATTTTGTTGCGAAGTTCTTGGGATTGTGTATTCTCTCTTGATCCCATGTTCATTGTAGAATTCCTTGAAGTCTCTTGACATAAACTCTCCTCCCTGATCTAATCTTACTGCCTTTAACCTCTTGCCTGTTTGAGTCTCTGTTAAAGCCTTAAATGTTTTAAACTTCTCAAATGCTTCAGCTTTTTCTTTGAGAAAGGCAACCCATGTAAGTCTAGAGTAATCATCGATAATCAACATGAAGTAGTTTTATTTCCCTGTGTTTTCATGTCTTGATGGTCCACATAAGTCCATATGAACTAGTTGGAGTGGTTTTTCTATTGAAGTAAAGCTCTTGGACTTAAACTGTGTCTTGTTTTGCTTCCCTACCTGACAGGGTTTACACATTGACTCTTGGGACTTTGATATTATCGGAAGATATTTTACTGCCTCGAGGTTTTTGAGTTTGATTAAGTGGTAAAATTTTAGATGTCCAAGTCTCATATGCCATAACCAGCTTTCATCATGTTTTCTTAGATGACATTCTTCTCTATTTTCTTTCAGCACATATACATTATTTTATGTCCTTATGCCTTTGGCCACCACTTGTCCTGAGTTTACATAATTTATCTTGCAGTCCTTGGACGTGAACAACACCTCGCATCCTTTGTCACACATTTGACTTACATTGAGCAGATTATGTTTCAGCCCATCCACAAGTAGAACATCTTGGGCTTTTCCTTTTCCATTACTTAAGCTCACCATCCCTTTGCCTTTTATTTCCCCTGGAGCATCATTTCCAAAGGTTACGCTTCTTGATTTGCTTTCACTTAGAGATAGAAACTTTCCTTTGTCTCCCGTCATGTGTTTGGAGCATCCACTATCTATATACCAAGGGTTCATTTTTCGTTGAGCAGACAATACTAATCCACACTTGTTACTTTCCTTCTTCTTCCAAAACTTGACATTTTCAGCAGGGGATTTCGAATCTGGTTCATAGTTCCTTAACCAACACTCAATAGATTTATGTCCAAAGTTATGAAAGGTGTAGCATTCAACCTCATTATTCAATAAGTCAAACTTATTGTTGCAATGTTTCCTACTTATTGACTATTGATTATTTCTTGGCCTCCTTAGTTGTATATGTCCAAACTTAATTTGGCAATTTGCAGTCCATGAAGGATTATTACTTGACTGTATCATTCTTTGTTGTGGGAAGTATTTATTCCTTTGAAATCTTAATTGCTCATGTCTAAGTCTTAAAGAACAATTTACAACTTTGTGACCAAAGTTAGAACAGTAGAAACAATAGCCATAGAAAAATTATTTGTACCTGGAAAATGGTTGCCTTCTTTGAGTAAATCGATTTCTTTCTTGTTGATGACGTCTTTTAGTAGAGAGAGCATTGTTTCTTCGTTCTACAGATTCAATCCTGGCACCTTTTTCTTTACTCATCCTGGGTGGCTGATTGTCTTCCTTTGTTTATGTAGGCTTGTTATTGTCATTGGTTGTACTTTTGACAAACTTGATGGGTTCTTCATTTCCTGGCTTCCCACTGCTTGATCCCTCTTCATAACCCAAACCAGTTTTCAGCTTTGGATTCCTTTGTTGATTCAGAATGGTGGCTAATCCTTCTGAGGCTTTGATACTTGACAGATTCTGATTATATAAGGCTTAAAATTTCTCCATTTATTTCCTTGTTTTCACTACTTCTTGTTCTAATGATTCACATCTTGTCTTCTTTTCTGATAGTTGTTGTTTCAAAATCTCTTCGATTTTCTTTGCCTCTTTCAATTCTACTTTTAGTAGGACAAGGTCTTCACCAGGTTCTTGACTGTCTTTCTCAAACTGTATCAACAATTGTCTTTTCTTTATGTTCTTGATTCTTAGTCTGTCAATCTCTTCCAATGCACTGATTAGTTCTCCTTCCATGTCAACCATAGCTTCTTCATCATTCTCATCACTTCCTGTGATTTTATTATCATAATTCTATTTGGCAATAAGCATGAAGTCATTTACCTTATCTTCATAGGAAGAGTCACTATCAGTGTCTTCTGAGGAGTCATCATTGTTTACACATAAACTTTTCTTTTTATCAAATCTCTTGGATTTGTGCTTCTCTTCATCTTCATAGTTCTGATCATGTTTCTTGTGTGGACATTTATTTTCAAAATGACCTATCCTTCCAAAGTTAAAGCATTTGAAAGGCAGTTTACCTTTGTATTTGCCTGATCCCTTCTTTAGTCTCTTCACAAATTTTGCTTCAATTTCATCGGGCTCAAAATCCTCATTCTTGTCTACTTTAGATGATGCTTCTCTAGAAGTGGGTTTATCTTTAACTGTTCTCATTTCATATGCAGTCAGTGTTCCTAGAAGTTGATCAAACTACAAGGTTTTTAGATCATTAAGTTCTTCTATAACAGAGACCTTAGGGTTGAACCTATCTGGGAGAGATCTCAAGATTTTATGAACTAAAGAAGGTTCCCCAATTGTTTCACCAAGTGCCTTCATTGCATTTACCATTTCTTCTATTCTCAGAAAGTATTTTCCAATAGTTTCATCTTCCTTCATCTTCAACTGTTCAAACTGTATTCTGTAGGTTTGAAGCTTTGCATCCTTTACCTTCTCATTACCCTCATAATTGTTAATGAGTTTGTCCCACATTTCTTTGGCAGTTTCTAGATGCATAATTTTTACGAATTCTCCTTCTGCAAGACCACTCAATATAGAATTCATAGCCTTAGCTTTGAAGCTAAATTCTAGTTTGTCATCCTTATTAGCTATCACAATTGGCTTTACATAACCAGTATCTACCACATCCCAGACATCTGCACCTAAAGCAATTATGTAGGTTCTCATTCTAACTTTCCAGAAGACAAAGTTTGTTCCATTGAACAGAGGGGCCTTATTGGTTGAATTTCCTTCTTGGCTTGACATGTTTAAGCTCTAGGATCTACCCTTAGATAAAAGGAGCCGGCTCTGATACCAATTGTTGGACAACTGAGAGGGGGGGGGGGTGAATCAGTTGTTACCGTGCTTAAACAATTATGCTTCTTTTAAACTCTTTGCAGAAACACTGAATGATTATCACATTAATGCAGGGAAATAAACCATGGCACATTCAACATCAGTCACACATATATGAGAAACACAGAGACAAATATTTCATGAGGAAACCCATACAGGGTAAAAACCTCTTTTTATTTATATGATAAGTACTAGTTACATTCTTTACATTATCATACATATGAGAACCAACTCATAATGAGGCTACAACCTCAGTTTTGCAAGCTACTACTTGCTGAGAGCACCAACTCTCTATTTTCTCTAGCACCCACTAGAAGGAAGCACCAACTCCCTGGTTTCTCTAGCACCAACTAGAAGGAAGCACCAACTCCCTGGTTTTTCTAGCACCAACTAGAAGGAAGCATCAACTCCCTGGTTTCTCTAGCAACAACTATAAGGAAGCACCAACTCCCTGAGTGTTTCCAGCACCAACTGGATGGAAGCACCAACTTCCAATCATACAGGAACCAACCTATATCACAGAGAACAAGAGTTCTCCCTTGCACCACCCTGCCACCCTGGTTTCTCTAGCTGCAACCAGATGGAAGCTCCAACTCCCTGTGTTCAAGCACCCACTAGAACCTATGAGGACAACAGTCCTCCCTATCACCTCCCTTCCACCCTGAAATATAAATATTTTCTACTAAAACTTATTACAGTGATATGATGTTCAACAATGGCTTACCAAACTCATCACTATTCTACTGCATTTCGTTGCTCTGTCTGCCTCATTTCCTTTCTGCACAAATGACTTGCACTATCTGTTCTTCTTCTTTTTATGCCCTATGCGCCATATCCATTCACTGCACAGTTCCTCTTCTGTTCAATTCAGTTGCTGCACTCTCCTCCTTCTTCACACATGAATCACCTTCACCAACAACAACCACAACAAACTCCAACAGCAACCGCAACCCCTTCTCTTCTCTATACCATGTATATATATAGATTCTGTGCATCTTGTGCATGCAATATTTTCCATTCCTCTGCATGCTCATACCACGCCAATATTCTCCATATCTCAAGTGCTTTGCGTGGTCATCATCGTGACTCTTCAACTTCTCTGGCAATTCAACCCCTGTGTCTATCATCACTAGGTGTTAAGTCGAGATTCCTTTTTCTCTCTGGTTGTTGAGACTCTTCATCTTCTCTGTTACAGTCGAGATCATCCTTTCTGTTTTAGTTACGAGTTCAAACCCTTATCCAGCTGTCAGTTTTCTCCACGAATCGTCTTCATTCCACTGGCAGATTCCATGTGACTCTTCAGCTCCTCTAGAAATCACACCGAAGTCTCTTCACATCCTCTAGTAGAAACCATCAATGGTTTCTTGCAGTTTCACTGTGTCGTGCAATAGTAGCCCTCAGATCTTGTTCAAATTCACCTGCACTGTTGGATTGATTCCATGGGATCTTGCATTCATTTCATCATTTCAGCATTCGACAATTCTATGTTGAGTGTCTCGACACTTCATTTTGTGATCTCCGAAGTTCTGATATAGAACTTTTCTGCACTAGCTCCTTCCCCAATATGGCTATGGTCATAACCAAGTGCCTATGCAAAAAACGATTTTCGCGATTTCGCATTTCTTGAGTCTAGAGATGAGACATATTGACTCTCCAAGTCGCGATCCCCGATACCCCAAAATGGTGTGGGATCAATGGTCCTGATCAACACTTGATCTGACGGTTCAGATCATTTCACGATTTTGCATATCGTGATTTCGACATTCCTGTGGTGAATGTTCTTGTCACTTCCAAATCTCGATCCTCGAATTCCCAAAATGGACTTGGATTCAACGGTCCAGATTCAATCTTGATTCAACGACTGCGATTGAATCGTGAATACGCATATCGTGATTTCGGCATTTTGGTTGCGTTGTTTTCTTGTCTCTCTGTGTCGCGATTCACGAAACTCCGATATGGAGTTGGCTCAATGGTCCAGATCCGATCTTGATTCAACGGCTGTGATTAAGTCACGATTTTGCATATCGTGAAATCGGGATTCATGTTGCATTGTTTCTTTAACATCTCCAACACGTGATCCTCGAAACTCCGACATGGTGTAAGTCTGCTGACGTCACATGTGTTAAATAACTTCCACGTGTCACCCTGATTTGTGACTTACATGTTCTTGGCATGTTAAATTAGTCTGACACTTTTCATTACCTGGTTGTGCCACGTGTTCCTAGCTGACGTGGTTTGTTGACGTGAGTCGGATCGACGGTCCAAATGTGATCTTGATTTGACGGCTTAGATTACGTCGCGATTTTGCATATTGCGAAATTGGGATTTATGTGGATGATATTACTTGTCATCTCCAACTCTCGATCCCCAAAAATCTGACAGGGAGTCAGATCAACGGTCCACATAACCCCTGAGATGGACGGTCCTCCTGCTTTCGAGATTTTGTGAGCCCTCTACTCCTTGCACTTTAAAGATCGTGCAGGTTCTCCTCGATCCAATGGTGGTAGAACCCTGTGCTCAGATCTAATGTCTGAGATCTATCCTCCTCTTCAACGTGCTCTTCTTGTCTATATTCAGATCTGACGGCCCTCATTCTGTCGAGAATTTTGGATGGGATCCAATGATCAGAAATGTTGCTCGGGCCTTCGATCATTTTATCAATGTTGCGTTACCTTCGATCATTCGATCTTCCTAGACTTATCTTATATTTTCCTATTGATCATCATTGTTGTACTCAAGCCATCATGACTGTTGTACTTTCCATCAATGACAAGCATATGCTGCATGTTAAACATTTTCCAATACTGTGGGTGCTGGCGAGGGTCCACCTATGGGTGTTGGTAGGGCAACAGGGTATGGTTGTTGATAACAGAGAGGAGGATAATAAGGTATTCCTCCATATGTTGGAAGATACTGAGGGGTTCCATACATTGGTGGTTTTTGGGGATGTGAATTGTGGTGTGTAGTGGTACCAATCAATCCATCCTCTAAGTGAGACATCCCAGGTTTGTCCTGGCCGAATGGCATGGGTCTCGGTGCATCAGGGAGTATTGTATATAAGTATTCGGACTAGGAATAGATGAGGTCAAACTGTTGGGCCTTTCTAATGGCTTCTTCTTCAGATTGGGGGAAGGTGGCAACCACATATTTGGCAAGGAGGGAAACAAGTGATTTGAGGAACCAATTGAGACATTGTTGTGGAGTAGCTTCAACTTTGCAAAGACTACGCTGTCATCGCCATTCGTGAATATGGTCAACGATGTGCATGGTGGAGGTTTGTTTAAACTTAGAGATTAGTTCAAGGCCATTGTCATGACGAATTGGTAGTTGAAAGAAGGTTAAGAATGCTTTGGCCAAGGATCCAAAGGTCACATGGGACCCTGATTTTTCTTCTACATACCATTTAGCCGATGGGACAGTAAGTGTGCGTTGAAATAACCTCGATTGAACGGAATTGTCCGTGATGTTGTTTGAAGAGAACCATAAGTGAAAGGTCATGATATGGTTGGTGGGGTCATCCCCCAATTTTCCTTCAAATTTGGGGATGTCTGAAGGGAGTTTGGTAGGAATTGTTGGCCATGCAAGGTTGTACAATATAGGATCATTGGTGAGTTTAGTCAAATCCAATATGTTGAGGGAATCCAAGTAAGGCATCTGAGTTGGTGGTGGAGGATTAGTTCCAGCCATAGTGTAAGTGTTTGGTGTACCTAACCCTTGAGGGGTACTAGGTGGGTTTGTACTTCTTCCTTGAGAAGAAGTTGGTCCTCTGCTTCTGTGTAAAGGAGAGTGGGGGGATGTTTGACCTCGGGAAGTGGACCCAAGTAAGGTGGAACCAAGCAATTATGATCCTAAGATAGTGGCACTCATAGGGGTGTGAGAATGTGGAGCCGATGAGCTGGAAAGACTAGGAACTCCCCCTAGAATAGGAGGGAGATTTAGCAAGCATCTAGAATGATGGGGATTCTGTGGGTCCCCTATGATGTCCAACTGACTGAGTGGATTTGTGCAAATTGTGGTGAGAGAAATAAATAAACAAGATCCTTTGCTGCAATTTTTTGAACCTTCACAATATATATCCTAATTAGATGTAATCAGAAGGGAATCATACATAAATTGATTTGATAAAGAATCACATATGTGGATAGGTGGAGTTTCTCTGTGTGGGAGAACAAAGAAAACAAATGCTCGTGTCCTAAAATACGTAATGTCCTTCCTCTCAAAATAGCACTGGACCTTCTAATAGCACTCAACAATGGGTTTTGAAGCCACCAGAAGAGAAACTAGTGAAGGATGAAGCAATCAGTTATAATAAGGGGTAGAGGGGGCATATCCCAAAAGAACTAGTGATATTTCCCAATATCCACACAAAATCTGATCAAGGTGCAATTGCAGCCCACAATTGCTACCTGGGTAGATGTCCTAAAATTTGGTCACTAGGTACCTCGGTCAAAGTGCGACATTTATATTTTCGGCCTAAGAAATGGTTCATGGGATGGATCCCATCCAAGAGGTGGGTACCTCGAGGGGGGACGCATAGAACAGCCGGACCTCAGCCTTCAACCCTTCACGAGTATCTCCTTGCCTTATGTTGTTAGGAACACTTGACTTGGAGGATTCAAATTTCCCTATTTGACAACTTCTATTGTTTTGAAAATGTGAGAACCATATAATGGGGAGTTATTTGGATGCTTATCCCCAAAATCCTACCTAGACTAAAACATTTCTTTTGGCACCTCATGTGGAGGAAAACTTAGTGAGTTTTTAGAAAACAATTTAGATGAGGTTGTTTGAGAGATTGGGGGTGTGAGTCAATCTCGTTGAAATTAAGTGGGAGTGGATAGTTTCGTCAAGAAAAGGGTGGGGTGTTTCGGAATCCCTTTGGAGGAAACTTACTTAAACCTCCATGTTTCGAGATGAAAACTATGTGAGTGAGAAGTGGCTTTTCTGTGTGAATGAGTGAAAGTGTGCCAATATTTTTAATAAATTAGGTGTCACCTTGCTGCATGTGGACTTTGCTTGGTTCTTACAAGTCTTTGATTACCTAATTAACTAAATGTCATTGGTACAACCTTGCGGAATTTTAAAGTCCCTAGGAAACTAACATGTGGACATGTGGGTCCTTCCTATTCCTTTAACTCCCTATTGTGATTTAATCTAAGAAAGATTTGAAACTATCCTAGATTATGGACATGTGGGCATGTATGGCCCCGTTACAAAAACTTTAAACTTCCCTAGTGATTTGATATAAGAACGTAAATTTCAACACTATCCTCTCTTTGTATCATGTGGGCATGTATGGGCCCTTACAATTTTAAGATGTGTTTGAAAAATAAACTAAGAGGAGTCCCGAGGGGGGCCATTGTCCTCTCCTAAAATTTTTGTCTTTTTAAGGGAAATGAAATCGTCCCTCAACTTCTTTCTGATTCTCAAGATCGCTTTGGAGCGTGAGAGAAGAGCATACTCGATGATTGATATCCAATTTCTGGTCCCAATGCAAGTTTTAAATGTGATGTAGAATGATTCCAACTTATTTTTTAGTCAAAGCAATCCATCCATGTGGCAAAATAAAAACATAAAAGAGGAAAAATAATGATTTTTAACCCCTAAGTGGCTATGTTTTGACTAATCCCTTTATATGGAGAGGTAATATAAGTGTGGTGCAGATTACAATATGCATAGAATCAATTTTAAGAAGGCTATGGGCCCTCCAAAGATCAAAAAAATCTTACAATGTGTATTTTTCTGCACAAGTGCGTGGGTCTTAGAACAGACAGAGGCACTCTGAGTGCCAATGTGCAAACTATAAAAGACTTTTGGGCATAGGTGCACAGAAGGCACTGAGTAATACATTGGTTTCGGTGCACGTGTGCACAATGCGTGAGTATGGGCCAATAAACTCGCGCACAACTGTCACACGACCGTGAAGAAAATTCCGGACGAAATTCTCTCAACTCAGCTTTGAATTTGACATTTTTCAGGTCGGCTTGGGCCGGTTATGGTACCTACAGGTTAAATAAATAGAAAGAAGAGCTAAAATAACCCAAATGGGGTAGGAAATTGATACCTTTCCTTAGTGGAGTTATCAATCTGTTGCGCCGCTTTTTTCACCTAAGTGAGAAAAATAGAGGTGCTTACAAGCCTAGTTGGGTCAGTAAGGAAAGATAGCAGTAAAGGAAAGGGTTAGAAGAACAAAGCATAAAAGGATAAGCTAAGAATTAAACTAAAAATGATAAAAACAATTAAGCTAGAGTGCATAAGGACATAAGAACAAGAAACAAACAAGACTCATGTCACCAATGGAAATAATTGTATTAGTGAAAAGAAAGCACCAAAGAGAAAGGGAGACTTTGGGTCCCTTCTTCCTCCAAGGGAGGGCTCTTGGACCCCCAAATTTTGAGCTCTTCTTACAAAATGAGGAACTAGAATGAAATGGTGAAGAGAATCCAAAGCATATTCACTCGAGAGGTGATATGAATGGCTAAGTGCAATGGTTCTAGCATACTCTTGATGAGGAAAGAGGGTCCTCCAAGAGAATATCAGCAACATAACAATACAAATGAATTCCTTGAATATGTAGTGCACTCATGGCCTCTTTTTATAGCATAACTTTGAGGTATTATCCAACCAGCTTTAAGTGTGAGCAAGGGGATATTTAGGACACCTTTAGGTCTTTGACCAACCACCCAACTGGATTCAGCCGAGATTTGGATGTCAAATCGACTTGGAAGATGAACCAAAAGTGGGTGGGAGGCCGAACAATATCATAAATGCGTCATTTTGAGCTGTGCGCAGAGTTTTGCGTCCACAGTCGCGCATCGGGCACATGTGCTCTTTTTCGACATTTTCGACTGGCGCACGTGCGCGCGCTGCCTATATATCCTTAGCGCATGTCAATTTTATAACTAGTTGTATAGTTTTGGACCTTTTGGAAATGCTTTTTGGTCATTTTTGGTCCATGGGTGAACTAATAGTTGTTTGAAGATGTTGGATTCCTGTAACCATTTGCGGACGAAATTTCAGTGATAACAGGAGGTAATTCAAAAAAATAAACTATAAATTTTCTTTCTAAATAATTGACAAATAAGCACATGAAGGTGTCATTGTCATTTTCTCCTATATTATGACATGCATTAGAAAATGAAATTAAATTTTATTTAGTGGAAATGGTGTCATTTCCTGAGAATTTAGGAAAATTATCCTTAAATTTTGGAAGGGGATTTGTAGTTGGTGCAAGATTCAAGGGTGAAGATGCATGCCATGGTGTATTGGTCGTATATTCTTCAAACTGAAATAAACCAAAATTTTTTATCACTTTGGAAAGATTTGTTGTAGATTGAACTAGGACGTGATGAATGAAAATGCTTCCAATTATGGAGGAAGATCTTTGTGAAGAGGTATATGAACTATAACTAGAAGAAGATCCTAAATATTTCATCTTAAAAGAAATGGAAATTAAAGATATCAATGAACTAGATGAATCATACAAAGATATTTTGAGTTTAGGTTGCAGATGTGTTAAGATGACTTTCTTTCTTCCAACTTCAGATAGATGATTGAAATCAGGAGATAAACCTCTTGTTATTCAAGAAGAATGATATTCAAATGACATAAGTCAACCTTTTACTAAGGAGTTTGATTTTGGGCTTTCCTTTGTTGGGCTTCCCACTGTTCACGGATTTTAACATATCTAGCAATAGCCTCCCAAGAATGATGAAGTTCTTCATGTGTGTGAGATATTTCTAAAATCAGATTGAATAAATTCAAATAAATACTAGTCTGATCATCCAAACCATCACCAATGTTAGGTTGTCGTGCAATAGGAAAAGTCATGAAAGAAGAAAACTAAGTACATAAAATAAAATACAACTACCAGAAAACTATGGATGAGTTCCCTAGTATGGTCACCAAATAAATGTTGATGAAATGGAATAGTGACACAGGACCCCCACCTTGACAAGGTCTGATAACCTCCTAGTCTATGGATCTTCCTCTATTCCTGAGATGAAGCATCCCTCCATGTCCTTGTTGGAACCTCCATGAACAAAAATCCATAGGTCTCCTTTTATGATCCCCGCCTGTGCAAGCAAGCACTAGGCGCTAGCTCTACTCACGTGACCACTAACAATGACCACAAGCCTAAACAAAGGTTCTTTGTGTTTCTTGATTTTGGGACTTCCGTTTCAAGTCACCTTGACACTTTTTATTTCTGAAACTTTGAAATAGGGCTAACGGTCCCTAGATCCTCTCTTATTCTTCCACCATATGACCTCTAGTCAAGCCATGGGGTCCGCCTTCGAGCGCGTCGGGATTTCACGTATTGGGAACTCACAATGTGGATTTTCTCCCTTTTCCTAATATTCAAAATCGTGAATTCCTCACCTCATATCAACGGTCCTGATTCCTCCATGATCTGGCGGTCTAGATCGTGTCGGGATTTTGCGATTCGCAACCTCTAAGTTACAGCTTCCTCTACACTCTTCTGACTCCCGGAATGCCTATATTCCAGAGTGCCAAATCAATGGCTCACACTCCACTGGATCTTATGACTACCCTTTCTTCTAGGCCTGTGAGTGTTGAAAATACACTCGAACTTATCCTTCCCACAGATCTACTAGATCCAACAACCCACGGAAAATCGACGCTTCTCCCTCTGAGAATTTCCACCATCCGTTCAGGTTCTCAATGACTCAGCATCGACCCTCCTGAGATTGATTCGATGAGGTGACTTTAAACCTTGTCTTTCCTTTGAACCTCTCCAAGTCTCTATCCTTCCTAATCTTGTATTTTTGCTACAAACTCCTGGATTCTAAGGAATACTACACACACTCTTTGTGGTTTACACAATAACCTATGGTTATTCGAAAACTCTGTCTTTGCACACTCCTTGCGATAGAATTTCTTCAACCACCCACTTGGGTTGGAAAATTTTGAGACTCTCCTCAGCCTGCACACACCTTGCATGGAGCTGTGTTATACTTGCACTCCTACTGGTATAATATCAACGATATCTCTCTTGATCTTTTCTGAGGTAAGACTCAGAAACTTGTCAACGCACTCCTTGCAGGAATTGTCAGGAAGAGAAACAATTGAAACTCATACTCTTCCCATGGACTTCATACATTCAAAATTAAATCACTTGCATACACAACATTGAAACAAATGCATAACAAAGTACATAATAAAACTATAAACATATCATTCAATAGATGCAAACAGTAACCATAAAACACCATGAAATTGGATCAAATAAGTCTTATATTAATTCAAGTGATTTTGTACATGGTCTCTATAGAAACAATGTTGGCACATGGGTAGACCCAGGGTTCAAATCGAAGAGCACACCAACAAGCCCTAGCTACTGGCCCTTTTGGCATCACCTACAAAGCAGATGTAGTCTCACCCGAAGCAGCTATGAGGGGGTTGCAGGACATAGATGTCTACAACCAGGGGAATATCATGTGGTTCTTATTTCAATAGCAACATAACATGCATATATCATTCGACTATCTAGATCTATCCTTCTTAGCTATAGATTTTATCTAATACAATAATGCAGATAACAATATAACAACATTAGAGCTCAAAGCATCAATCACACACACAACAACAGATGTATGTGGTTCACCCTCTCTCTAGGGCTACGTCCACATAACTGTGCTTATGATATATTAAGATAAAGCTTACAGTTATGATCTATGCTCTTGGCCAGCAAATCCTTTCTCTTCTCTCTCTCCTTCTCCCCTTCCTCTACACCCAGCTGCAGGACTTGATCTTTGCACCCAACTGAAAATCTTACAATACCAGAAGGCTCTCTCTCACAACACTTCTCTCACCCCTAATACCATGTTCTCCCCATGAACAATGATCAATAAAAAGGAAAATCCATAGTACTGACCTGACCTAGGTCCTCTCGACCTCTATTTATACATTACAATCCCTCATTGATAGCCTTAGGTCGAAACCTAGGTGTCAAAACCCTAGGTGTCAAAACCCTAGGTCAACTTGACCCATTCTTTCTGGGCTTCGCCATCCTGTCTTACCTTCTCCATCTCGCCATGCTCCAAGGCATCTAATGCTGGATTTTTCCACTTCCTGAGTCATCCTTGGTCAATCCTCCTTGTTGATTTTTCATCCTCGATCTCCTCATCCAACGACTTGATTTTCTTCACTTCGCTCCATCTTCTCTGTTCTTTTTCTCACTTGGACCCAATGACAACCACTGTGTCTCCCATGAAGCTCACTTTTTACCTTTTCTTCCTCGTTCTTCACTTCCTTCCATAACCCAGGGCTAATAGGCCCCCAACACTCACTTGTGACTCGTTTCGAGGCACTTGAGATCTGATCCTCTTGTTTTACTTTGAATTTCGACTGGGCAGTGCAGCCCTTGCTTTCTGCTTTATGCCTCCTCTCCATCCTTGTGTAGACTATCTTTTTTGTGTCTGGTACCCAGTTTCAACTGCACTTGGTACCTGTTTTAGAAAAATAGGACCGCGGAGCAATAAAATAAAACAAATGCGGAAACAAAACATAGAAGATACACAATACAAGAGAGACACAGATTTATGTGGTTCACCCAGTGTGGGCTACGTCCACCAGAGAAATTGCTAGGTCCTTTCTTTATTATTATCTAGCAAAATGAATGGATACAACCTACAGCAAAACCCAGTATAACTTCCTCTTCTTTCTCTCACAATCTCCTCTCTCAAAATACAATACTCGCCAACATACATAGCCTCAATACATTTCCCTCATAAAAGAGGGTTGCCTTCTAGGGAAAAAAACCCTAACATAATCTCTATCGTTAGATCTGCGACCTTATAATGAACGGTCCAGATTTACAATGAAATTACAATATACTTTTACAAGGCAATGTTTTCTTCAGGGGCTTCACCCCTAAACCCTTGCAGGGGTCCCGCTTGCCCCCAGACCCCCCAACCGAGGGGATAGCCCCCCCGGACCCCGCAGAGGGGGTACCCCCCTTCTGCACTTCCCTGCATGGAAGAGTGTACATACTTCTAGGGTGTAAATACTTCATGGGGTATAAACACAACTAAAAGTAAAAGACCTCTAAATCAAGAAGACAATCAGGCTCCATAACCAACAATCTCCCACTTGGAGACTGATCTCAACAACTCCAGTGTTGTTGTATATGCTGGACTCTGAACCTTCTTGGACCTGGAAAATTTCTCATTTTCATCTTCATTCTTGAAGACCAACTAAAACTAAGCAAGAACTTAGTTTCTCCCTGGTTACTCCCTTTGTTAACATGTCTGCAGGATTCTGGCTAGTGTGTATCTTTTCCAACTTCAATTGCCCATCTTCCAAGGAGGATCGTATGAAGTGGTACCTCAACTGTATATTCTTAGTCTTCGAATGGAAGGCTGAGTTCTTTGCAAGGTGAATGACACTCTGACTGTCACAGTACAACCTGTTGTTCTCCTGCTTCTTTCCCAATTCCTCCATAAACCTTTG
>ML792560.1:237516-256899 GCA_009831015.1 Picea engelmannii
CTTTCTTCAGATGTCCATTCTTCCCACAATTCCAATACTCTATCTTTCCAAGTCTGGATTTGGATCTGCCCTTCCTATAATTCCCATGGTTCCCTGAGCCCTTTCCTCTATCCTTTTGTCTTCCCCTATCCTCCATGTTCAACACATTACCTGATGTCTCACCTATGTTTTTCCGTCGCATTTCCTCACTAAGGATAACACCAACAACATCATCAAATTTTAAAGTATTTGAACCAGAGACAGAGTTACTTACAGCCATGACCAAGCCATTCCAGCTTTCTGGAAATGAGCACAAGAATAGAAGATCCGTAACCTCATCATCAAAGTCCACTATTACAGAACTTAGTTGATTAGTAACCGTATTAAATTCATTTAAATTATCTACAACAGACCCACCTTCCAACATCTTCATATTAAATAATCTCTTCATTAGAAATACCTTATTGGACGTCGAGGGTTTTTCATACAATTTGGCCAATGCATCCATCAAACCCTTCGTTGTCTTTTCTTTCGAGATATTGAAAGCCACTGATGCTGCTAGTCTCAGCTGTATTGTTCCTAGAGCCTTTCTGTCAAGAATCTCCCATTCTTCATCCTTCATGGCCACCGACTTCTTTTCTACTCCGCTCAATGGTAGGAATAGATCCTTCTGATATAAATAATCTTCCATCTGCATCTTCCATAACTGGTAGTTTTGGCCGTTAAATTTATCGACCCTAAACTTTCCATCTTCCGACATTGCTCCCACTCGAACCAGGAACCCTCTTTTCCTGTGAATTACCTTACGCTCTGATACCAGTTGTTAGAAAAACAGGACTGCGGAGCAATAAAATAAAACAAATGAAAAAACAAAACATAGAAGATACACAATACAAGAGAGACACATATTTACGTGGTTCACCCAGTGTGGGCTACGTCCACCAGAGAAATTGCCAGGTCCTTTCTTTATTATTATATAGCAAAATGAAGGGATACAACCTACAACAAAACCCACTGTAACTTCCTTTTCTTTCTCTCACAGTCTCCTCTCTCAGAATACAATACTCACCAACATACATAGCTGCAATACATTTCCCTCATAAGAGAGATTTTCCTTCTAGGGAAAAAAACCCTAACATAATATCTATCGTTAGATCTGCGACCTTATAATGAATGATCCAAATTTACAATGAAATTACAATATACTTTTACAAGGAAATTTTTGCTTCGGGGGCTTTGCCCCCGAACCCCCCCTCTGCACTCCCTCGCGTCAAAGAGTGTACATACTTCTGGGGTGTAAATACTTCATGGGGTATAAACATGGCTAAAAGTAAAAGACCTCTAAATCAGGAAGATAATCAGGCTCCACAACCAACAACCTATACCCTTGTCTTCTTGATTCTACTGAGAGTTGCGAGGCAACTGGTTGTCATAGTACAACTTCAACCGAATTCCATTCACCAATCCTTCCTTCCAATCTCCTTTCAATGTCTTTAGCTGCGCAACTCCTCCTTCTGTAACATAGACAATCTCATATGGTCTGAGCCAATGCGTTCTGAACTTCCTAGGGTGTTTTATAAACTTACTGTCATATAGCAGGACTAAATCACCTTCCTTGAATATCTTCTTATTGATGTGTCTTTCATTATAGGCCTCTTCTCGTTCCTTCTGAATTTGTTGATGGAAGCTTGCAATGAATCTGTCTTCTTCTAGTTCGACCAACTATGATAGCCTCTCATGAATAGTGCCAGTATCATCCATGTTTGTAAATGAAACAATTCTTAAGCTTGGTACCAAGTACTCCATTGGGACAATAACTTCAAGACCATAAACCAACTTGAAAGGGGTCTGCATTGTTAATTTCTTGCAAGTGGTTCTATAAGCCCAGAGTACTACTGTTACTCTTAAATCCCAATCATCCCTATTCACACTGCAAATATTTGTTAATGTTGTCTCCAAGATATTGTTGAATTCTTCAACCATTCCATTTTCTTATGGATGATAAGGTGTACTCTTCTTATGGTGGACTGCAAATTCTTCAGTCGGGGCTTCAACTTTCTTATTAATGAAGTGTGTACCTTGATCACTCATAAGTACCTTAGGGCATCCAAACCTGGTTATTATTTCATCAAATATAAAATGCACAGTTGTAGTTGCACTACAGTCCTTGACTGCTCTTGCTTTGGCCCATCTAGTCAGGTATTATGTCACAATGATAATATACCTTGCTCCAGTGCGCTTCCCTGGTGGGTTTATAGGTCCCACAAAGTCAATGGCCCATTTTTCAAATTCTTGTAAGGTCATTTGTGGTGATAATGGAATCTCATCTCTTTAGGATGGTTTTCCAACTCGTTGGCATACATCGCATGCTCTGGCATATTCTTTAGCATCTCTGTGTAATGTAGGCCACCAAAGGCCAGCTCGCAGAACCTTCTCCGCAGTTGATTTTCCTGCATAATGTCCTCCTACAATTCCTTCATTAGATTCTTCAAGTATCATAGGGTGTTCTTCCTCCATCACATATATTCTTAGGAACTCATCATCTCCCATTTTATATAGCTAACCAACTATCAGTGAAAAATCTACAGCATGCACCACTAGTTGTTTCTTCTGCGGAATTGTGTATTCGGCTAGAGATATTCCTGTTGAGAGGAACTAGACTATGTCTATGAAGTGGTAATCAATATTTATAATGGTTAGTATCTATGCATCTGGTAGTGTGTCCTCCAGACTGGTAGGTTCTTCGCCATGCTCCAACCTTGACAGGTGGTTTGGGCCCTTATTCATTCTTACTGGCTTTACTATGATCTCAAAATCATATTCTTGAAATAGGAGAAGCCATCTACATATTCTCCCCCCCAAAATTATCTTTTTGACTAGGTATTTCAGTGTGGAGTGATCAGTAAACATTTTAAAGTGTCCTCCCAACACGTAGTGGCAAAATTTTTGCAATGCATACAGAATGGCTAGTCTCTCTGATCCGGATTATTTTCGGCATGAAATGAGATCGGAGATATAATAAAGAAATGCACAAAAATATCACGGATATTCAATAATATAAAAGAAATGTATCAGATATGAAACCATAAACACAGATATACAGTAATACACGATTTCTATTAATGAAAGAAATGTATAGAGACTGTAAAAATACAGAGTGAAAGACTCGCTAGAATGGTGGCAGCTTATCTCTGAGAAGATATGTGATGGCTACTCGCATTCACAAGAAGATGATTACAATGAGGCTCTGAAGGCATTTTTAAAATAAGAAGGAATGCCAAAAACCCTATACATCCAAAAACCTAACCCTAGGAGATGAAGCGCCAAAAGCCATGTGGGCCCCATTTGGGTAAGTGAGTACATCAACTTCTTGGAGTCGTAACTTTTGCATACGATCTTTGTTTTAGGTGTTTGATATCTCGTTGGAAAGGTATCATCGAGGAGATTCATTTTGGCGGATAAATCATGCCTTTGGATATCTTTGAGAACCCTGATCTCAAAAAACCTTCATTTGGACCCTCAAAATGGCCCCGGAAGTTAAAACGTGCTAAAAATAATAAATTGCCAAAATTGCCGGAAAACTATTTTGAGCCATTTGGAAAAGGTGGGTGGCCCCTAATATCCACATGGATCAATCCTCCCTCCTTAGGAAGAAATGGTATCCATTGCGTTGAGTTCCTAGGGGAGAGAGAAAAGCGTTTTTTGAATCTGCATCTTGGTGAGCTGCTTGTCTTACTGGAGACGTCGCATTGATCAGTTTGTGTAAATCTTTCACAAACTTGTTGAGGTTGAGGTTGTTCAATGAGTCGAGATACATGAGAGGATGATGTGCAGAAGAAATCTTCACACTTTGCTACAGCCTTGTCGACCTGCTTCTATTGGATAGAAGGTGTTGTGGGCAAGCCTGTAGTGGTTGTAGTGTCCTTTTGTTCTCCTTTTGAACAGATTGTGAAGAAGCTGAATTTTGCAGTATGAGATACTACCTTGCGACACTTTTTAGGTGGAATAGTAGTTGGAACTACCTATGGTATTCTGTAGATATGACCCCCCAAAGTAACAATGACACTATGGGGTCGAGAATCATAAACAACATGGCACCTCCACATATATGGTTGGCCCAAGAGAGCATCACATACATCCAGTGGGGCAACATCACATAATACCTCATCCTTGAAGGGTTGGATGTCGTATGACAATCGACACTGTTGGATGACATGGAGATCTCGTCCTTGCCTAAGCCACCCAATGTTGTATGGTTGCGGGTGTGGTGTTGTCGATGAGCCCAACTGTTTGATTACTTCTGCTGAGATGAGGTTTTTCTAGCTTCTGCTATAAACAATAAAATGCAACGGGGTCCCCTTCACCCATATCTGTGAATGAAAAAGGTGCTCCCCCTCTTTAGGATCATTTGGCTCTTCTGGTTGAATTGTTATGGTCATGATAATAGCAATGGGGTCTACGTCAATGATCTGTCCTTTACCAGTATTTTCATAATCAAATTTTGAATCAGGGTTCAGATCCTTAACTTTGATCTTAGCCACCAATGACTGTTTTGAGTGACATTCATTGGTGTTGTGCCAGGGGCTTTTGTGCAAATCACACCATTTTTTGGTGTCCTTTGTCTTCCCGTGACCCTTATTTTCCTGTGTCTTGGACTGGTTTTTGGGAGATTTTTTGTTAGGATCGTCTTTGTCATACTTTGGTTGTTGGGGATTTGCAGACCTAAATTCTTGTTTGTTCTGGTGCTTAAGTTTCTGCTCAATTTTAACAACATATCGATAAGCAACATCGAGTGATGAGATGTCCAGAAAATCCATTTCAGTCTGGATGTATCTGTGTAGAGCCCCACGGTATTTCAGAACCAAATGTCGCTCAGAGTCTCTCATACCTATCTTGGTGCGTAAGGTATGGAAGGTATTGGTGAACTCCGGAACTGCTTGGCCCCTCTCTTTCCATAGTGTGGTCCATCTCATGTACTATTCCTCATAGTTGCCATCGGGGTAATACTATTCTTTTACCGCATCCACAAAAAAATACCAAGTGGGATCGGCCCCATATATTCCAGACTCCTCTGTGGAACTTTTCTCCTAGTAAGTTTCCCACCAATGTTTGACATGAGGGAGAGCTTTAAGGAGTGCGAAGGTGATCTTTTCTTTGTCCGAAAAATTGTGAATAGAGAAATAACCTTCTAGCAAAGTTAACCATTTTTCTAGGGCTTTTGCATCTATCTGTCCTTCAAATATAGGAATATCAAAGTTAACTTGTACCTTGAAAGGGGAGGTGCCTCCAAAGTGGTCTTTTGATGATGATGCACCTGATTCTATCGACATACATTGAATTATGTGGGAAAAATTCTCCATCATTTCATCCCTTTGTCGCGTGAGAGCTTGCTCAAGCAACAGATTGATAGGATCGTCTGCTCCATCGTTTTTCTTTTCTTCCGCCATTGAGGGTTTCTTGGGTGTGCGAGAGAGATTTTATTCAAGAGAGACAAGCTCGAGACCCAACTTTCTATAATCGGACCTCGTCAAGGACATGCACTGAAAAAACGATCAAGAGCAGCCTGCTCTGATACCACTGATCCAGATTATTTTTGGTTCGAAATGAGATCGGAGATATAATAAAGAAATGCACAGAGATATTGCAAATATTCAATAATATAACAGAAATGTATCAGAGATGGAACCATAAAAACAGATATACAGTAATACATGATTTCTATTAATGAAAGAAATGTACAGAGACTATAAAAATACAACATGAAAGACTCGCTAGAATGGTGACAGCTTATCTCTGAGAAGAGATGTGACGGATACTCGCATTCGCTAGAAGATGATTACAATGAGGCTCTGAAGGCCTTTTTACAATAAGAAAGAATGCCAAAATCCCTATACATCCAAAAACCTAACCCTAGGAGATGAAGCGCCAAAAGTCATGTGGGCCCCGTTTGGGTAAGTGAGTACATCAACTTCCTGGGGTCGTAACTTTTGCATACGATCTCTGTTTTAGGCATGTGATAGCTCGTTGGAAAGGTATCATCAAGGATATTAATTGTGGGTGATAAATAATTCCTTTGTCTATCATTGGGAACCTTGATCTCGAAAAACATTCATTTGGACCCTCAAAATGGCCCCGAAAGTTCAAACGTACTAAAAATAGTAAATTGCCAAAATTGCTAGAAAACTGTTTTGAGCCATTTGGAAAAGGTGGGTGGCCACTGATATCCACCTGGATCAATCCTCCCTCATTAGGAAGAAATGGTCTCCATTGCATTGATTTCTCGAGGGAGAGGGAAAATCATTTGTTGAATCTCCATCTTGGTGAGCTTCTTGTCTTGTTGGAGATGTCGCGTTGTTGAGTTTGTGGAAATCTGCCACAAACCTGTTGAGGTTGAGGTTGTTCAACAAGTCAAGATACATGAGCGGATGATGTGCAAAAGGAATCTTCACACTTTGTTGCAGCCTTATCGACCTTCTTCTATTGGATAGAATGTGTTGTGGGCAAGCCTATAGTGGTTGCAGTGTCATTTTGTTCTCCTTTTGAACAGATTGTGAGGAAGCTGAATTTTGCAGTATGAGATACTACCTTGCGACACTTTTTAGGTGGAACAGTAGTCAAAAATACCCCTGGTATTCTGTAGAGATGACCCCCCAAAGTAACAATGACACTACGAGGTCAAGAATCATAAACATCATGGTGCCTCCACATATATGGTTGGCCCAAGAGAACATCAAAGGGATAGATGTCATATGACAATCGACATTGTTGGTTGACATGGAGATCTCATCCTTGTTGAAGCCACCCAATGTTGTATGGCTGTGGGTGTGGTGTTGTCGATAATCCCAACTGTTTGATGACCTCTGCTGAAATGAGGTTTTTCTAGCTTCCACTATCAACAATAAAATGCAGTGGGGTTCCCTTCACCCACATCTGTGAATGAAAAAGGCCCTCCCCCTCTTCAGGAGCTGTTGGCTCTTCTGATTGAATTGTTGTGGTCATGACAATTGCAGTGGGGACTGAGTCAATGATCCTTCCTTTACCAGTATTTTTAGAATCAGATTCTGAATCAGGGTTTGGCTCCTTGCCTTTGATCTCGACCACCAATGAATGTTTTGAGGGACATTCATCGGTGTTGTGCCAGGGTATTTTGTGGAAATCACACCATTTTTCGGTATCCTTCTTTGTCTTCCCGTGACCCTTCTTTTCCTGTGTCTTGGACTGGTTTTCGGGAGACATTTTGTTAGGGTCATCTTTTTCATACTTTGGTTGTTGTAGATTTGCAGACCCAAATTCACGTTTGTTCTGGTGCTTAATTTTCTGCTCAATTTTAACAATATATCGATAAGCAGCATTGAGTGATGAGATGTCCAGAAAATCCATTTCAGTCTGGATGTATCTGTGTAGAGCTCCACGGTATTTTAGAACCAAATTTCACTCGGAGTCTTTGATACCTAGCTTAGTGCATAAGGTATGGAAGGTATTGGTGAACTCCAGAACTACTTGGCCCTTCTCTTGTCGTAGTGTGGTCCATCTCATGTACTGGTCCTCATAGTTGCCATCGGGGTAATACTGTTCTTTTACCACATCCACAAAAAAATCCCAAGTGGGATCGGCCCCATATATTCCATACTCCTCTGTGGAACTTTCTCCCAATAAGTTTCCCACAAATGTTTGACATGAGGGAGATATTTAAGGAGTGCGAAGGTGATTTTCTCTTTGTCAGAAAAATTGTGAACAAAGAAATAACCTTCTAGCAGAGTTAACCATTTTTCTAGGGCTTTTGCATCTATCTGTCCTTCAAATACAAGAATATCAAAGTTAACTTGTAACTTGAAAGGCAAGGTTCCTCCAAAGTGGTGGCTTAATGAAGATGCACCTGATGCTATCGACAGGCATTGAAGGATGTGGGAAAAATTCTCCATCATTTCGTCCCTTTGTCGTGTGAGAGCTTGCTCACGCAACAGATTGATAGGATCGTCTGCTTCATTGTTTTTCTTTTCTTCTACCATTGAGGGTTTCTTGGGTGTGTGAGAGTGATTGTATTCAAGAGAGACAAGCTTGAGACCCAACTTTCTATAATCGGACCTCATTGGGGACATGCACTAAAAAACGATCAAGAGCAGCTTGCTCTAATACCAATGATCCAGATTATTTTCAGCACGAAATGAGATCAGAGATATAATAAAGAAATGCACAGAGATATCGCAGATATTAAATAATATAACAGAAATGTATCACAGATGCAACCATAAACTCAGATATACAGTAATACACAATTTCTATTAATGAAAGAAATATACAGAGACTGTAAAAATACAGAGTGAAAGACACGCTAGAATGGTGGCAGAGTATCTCTGAGAAGAGATGTGACGGCTACTCACATTCACAAGAAGATGATTACCATGAGGCTCTGAAGGCCTTTTTACAATAAGCAGGAATTCCAAAAACCCTATACATAAAAAAACCTAACCCTAGGAGATGAAGCGCCAAAAGTCATGTGGGCCCCATTTGGGTAAGTGAGTACATCAACTTCCTGGGGTCATAACTTTTGCATACGATCTCCGCTTTAGGCATGTGATAGCTCGTTGGAAAGGAATCATATAAAAGATTCATTGTGTGGGATGAATCATGCCTTTGACTATCATTGAGAACCTTGATCTCGAAAAACCTTCATTTGGACCCTCAAAATGGCCTTGGAAGTTAAAACGTGCTAAAAATAGTAAATTGCCAAAATTGCCAGAAAACTGTTTTGAGCCATTTGGAAAAGGTGGGTGGCCACTGATATCCACCTGGATCAATCCTCCCTCTTTAGGAAGCAATTTTCTCCATTGCATTGAGTTCCCGGGGGAGAGGGAAAAGTGTTTGTTGAATCTGCATCTTGGTGAGCTGCTTGTCTTGTTGGAGACGTCGCGTTGCTCAGTTTGTGGAAATCTGTCACAAACCTGTTGAGGTTGAGGATATTAAACAAGTCAAGATACATGAGAGGATGATGTGCAGAAGGAATCTTCACACTTTTCTGCAACCTTGTCGAACTGCTTCTATTGGATTGAAGGTGTTGTGGGAAAGCCTGTAGTGGTTGCAGTGTCCTTTTGTTCTCCTTTTGAATAGATTGTGAAGAAGATGAATTTTCCAGTATGAGATACTACCTTGTGGCACTTTTTAGGTGGAACAGTAGTTGGAAATACCTCTGGTATTCTATAGAGATGACCCCCCAAAGTAACAATGACACTACGGGGTTGAGACTCATAAATAGCATGGTGCCTCAACATATATGGTTGGCCCAAGAGAACATCACATACATCCAGTGGGGAAACATCCCATAATACCTCATCCTTAAAGGGTTGGATGTCGTATGACAATCGACAGTGTTGGCTGACACAGAGATCTTGTCCTTGCCAAAGCCACCCAATGTTGTATGGTTGCGGGTGTGGTGTTGTCGATAATCCCAACTGTTTGATGACCTCTGCTGAGATAAGGTTTTTCTGGATTCCACTATCAACAATAAAATGTTGTGGGGTCCCCTTCACCCACATCTGTGAATGAAAAAGGCACTCCAACTCTTCAGGATCTGTTGGCTCTTCTGGTTGAATTGTTGCGGTCGCGACAATAGCAGTGGGGTCTGCGTCAATGATCTGTCCTTTACCAGTAGTTTTAGAATCAGATTCTGAATTGGGGATCAGCTCCTTGCCTTTGATATCAGCCACCAATGACTATATTGAGCATGATTCATCAGTGTTGTGCCAGGGGATTTTGTGGAAATCACACCATTTTTGGGTGTCCTTCTTTGTCTTCCCATGACCCTTCTTTTCCTGTATCTTGGACTAGTTTTCGGGAGACTTTTTGTTAGGGTTGTCTTTGTCATACTTTGGTTGTTGTGGATTTGCATACCCGAATTCCTGTTTGTTCTGGTGATTAATTTTCTTCTCAATTTTAACAACATATCGATAAGCAGCACCGAGTGATGAGATGTCCAGAAAATCCATTTCAATGTGGATGTATCTATGTAGAGCCCCACGGTATTTAAGAACCAAATGTCCCTCAGAGTCTTTGATACCCAGCTTGGTGCACAAGGTATGGAAGGTATTGGTAAACTATGGAACTGCTTGTCCCCTCTCTTGTCGTAGTGTGGTCCATCTCATGTACTAGTCCTCATAGTTGCCATCAGGGTAATACTGTTCTTTTACCGCATCCACAAAAAAATCGCAAGTGGGATCAACGCCATATATTCCAGAATCCTCTATGGAACTTTTCTCCCAGTAAGTTTCCCACCAATGTTTGACATGAGGGAGAGATTTAAGGAGTGCGAAGGTGATCTTTTCTTTGTTAAAAAAATTGTGAACAGATAAATAACCTTCTAGCAGAGTTAACCATTTTTCTAGGGCTTCTGCATCTATCTGTCCTTCAAATACAGGAATATCAAAGTTAAATTGTACCTTGAAAGGAGAGGTGCCTCCAAAGTGTCCGCTTGATGAAGATATTCCTGATGCTATCAACATGCATTGAAGGATGTGGGAAAAATTCACCATTATTTCGTCCCTTTGTCGCGTGAGAGCTTGCTCAAGCAACATATTGATAGGATCGTCTGCTCTGTCGTTTTTCTTTTCTTATGGAATTGAGGGTTTCTTGGGTGTGTAAGAGAGATTGTCTTCAATAGAGACAATATCGAGACCCAACTTGCTATAATCGGACCTCATCGGGGACATGCACTGAAAAAATGATCAAGAGCAGCCTGCTCTGATACCATTGATCCAAATTATTTTCGGCACGAAATGAGATCAGAGATATAATAAATAAATGCACAGAGATATCACAGATATTCAATAATATAACATAAATGTATTAAAGATGCAACCATAAACACAGATATACAGTAATACACAATTTCTATTAATGAAAGAAATATACAGAGATTGTAAAAATACAGAGTGAAAGACTCGCTAGAATGGTGGTAGCTTATCTCGGAGAAGAGATGTGATGGCTACTCGCATTCACAAGAAGATGATTACAATGAGGCTCTGAAGGCATTTTTACAATAAGAAGGAATTCCCAAAACCCTAGACATCCAAAAACCTAACCCTAGGAGATGAAGCGCCAAAAGTCATGTGGGCCCCATTTGGGTAAGTGAGTACATTAACTTCCCGGGGTCGTAACTTTTGCATACGATCTCCGTTTTAGGCATGTGATAGCTCGTTGGAAATGTATCATCCAGGAGATTAATTGTGGGGGATCAATCATGAATTCGGCTATCATTGAGAACCTTTATCTTGAAAAACCTGCATTTGGACCCTCAAAATGGACCCGGAAGTTAAAACATGTTAAAAATAGTAAATTGCAAAAACTGCTAGAAAACTGTTTTGAGCCATTTGGAAAATGTGGGTGGACACCAATATCCACTTGGATCAATCCTCCCTCCTTAGGAAGAAATGGTCTCCATTTCATTGAGTTCTCGGGGGAGAGAGAAAAGCGTTTGTTGAATCTCCATCTTGGTGAGCTGCTTGTCTTCTTGGAGACGTCGCGTTGCTCAGTTTGTGGAAATCTGTCACAAACCTCTTGAGTTTGAGGCTGTTCAACAAGTCAAGATACATGAGAGGATGATGTGCAGAAATAATCTTCACACTTTGCTGCAGCCTTGTCGACCTGCTTCTATTGGATAGAAGTTGTTGTGGGCAAGCATGTAGTGGTTGCAGTGTCCTTTTGTTCTCCTTTTGAACAGATTGTGAAGAAGCTGAATTTTGTTGTATAAGATACTACCTTGCAGCACTTTTTAGGTGGAACAGTAGTTGGAAATACCTCTAGTATTCTGTAGAGATGACCCCCCAAAGTATCATTGACACTATGGGGTCAAGAATCATAAACAACATGGTGCCTCCACATATATGGTTGGCCCAAGAGAACATCACATACATCGAGTGGGGCAACATCACATAATACCTCATCCTTGAAGATTTGGATGCCGTATGACAATCGACATTGTTGGCTGACACAGAGATCTCGTCCTTGCTGAAGCCACCCGATGTTGTATGGCTGCTAGTGTGGTGTTGTCGATAATCCCAATTGTTTAATGACTTCTGCTGAGATGAGGTTTTTCTGGCTTTCGCTATCAACACTAAAATGCAGCGGGGTCCCCTTCACCCACATCTGTGAATGAAAAAGGTGATCCCCCTCTTCAGGATCTGTTGGCTCTTCTAGTTGAATTGTTGCGGTCGCGAAAATAGTAGTGGGGTCTACGTCAATGATCTGTCCTTTACCAGTATTTTCAGAATCAAATTCTGAATCAGGGTTTGGATCCTTGCCTTTGATATCGACCACCAATGACTGTTTTGAGAGACATTCATCGGTGTTGTGCCAGGGGGTTTTGTGGAAATCACACCATTTTCTAGTGTCCTTCTTTGTCTTCCCGTGACCCTTCTTTTCCTGTGTCTTGGACTGGTTTTTGGGAGACTTTTTGTTAGGGTCGTCTTTGTCATACTTTGGTTGTTGTGCATTTGCAGACACAAATTCCCGTTTGTTCTGGTGCTTAAGTTTCTGCTCAATTTTAACAACATATCGATAAGCAATGTTGAGTGATGAGATGTCTAGAAAATCCATTTTAGTTTGGATGTATCTGTGTAGAGCCCCACGGTATTTCAGAACCAAATGTCGCTCGGAGTCTTTGATACCCAGCTTGGTGTGCAATGTATGGAAGGTATTGGTGAACTCTAGAACTACTTGGCCCCTCTCTTGTCGTAGTGTGGTCCATCCCATGTACTGGTCCTCATAGTTGCCATCTGGGTAATACTGTTCTTTCACCGCATCCACAAAAAAATACCAAGTTGGATAGACCCCATATATTCCAGACTCCTCTATGGAACTTTTCTCCCAATAAGTTTCCCACCAATGTTTGACATGAGAGAGATATTTAAGGAGTGGAAAGGTGATCTTTTCTATGTCGAAAAAAATGTGAACAGAGAAATAACCTTCTAGTAGAGTTACCCATTTTTCTAGGCTTTCTGCATCTATCTGTTGTTCAAATACAGGAATATCAAAGTTAAATTGTACCTTGAAAGGCGAGGTGCCTCCAAAGTGGTTGCTTGATGAAGATGCACCTGATGCTATTGACAGACATCGAAGGATGTGGGAAAAATTCTCCAAAATTTCGTCCCTTTGTCACGTGAGAGCTTTCTCAAGCAACAGATTGATAGGATCGTCTGCTCTGTCGTTTTTCTTTTCTTCCACCATTGAGGGTTTCTTGGGTGTGTGAGAGTGATTTTCTTCAAGAGAGACAAGCTTGAGACCCAACTTTCTATAATCGGACCTCGTCGAGGACGTGCACTGAAAAAATGATCAAGATCAGCCGGCTCCGATACCACTGATCCAGATTATTTTCGGCATGAAATGAGATCGGAGATATAATAAAGAAATGCACAGAGATATCGTAGATATTCAATAATATAATAGAAATGTATCAGAGATGCAACCATAAACATAGATATACAATAATACATGATTTCTATTAATGAAAGAAATGTACAAAAACTGTAAAAATATAGAGTGAAACACTCGCTAGAATGGTGGCAGGTTATCTCTGAGAAGAGATGTGATGGCTACTCACATTCAATTGGCAGGAACATATGCATCCTACCATTCTTCTCCAAGGTGTAATTGTTCTTTCTTCCATCATGAATAACATTCCTATCATATTGCCACGGCCTCCCCAATAAAATATGATGTACATCCACGGGAATAACATCCCATAAAATCTCATATCTATAACCCCCTATCTTAAATTCAACCAAGAACTGTTTAGTAACTATTACTTGATGCCCTTTTTGTAACCACAAAACTTTATACGGGCTTGGATGTGAAACTATCTCTAATTCCAACTTCTCCACCATCTCTGTGGATACTAGATTATCTGTGCTTCCACTGTCAACTATCACCTTGCATACCCTATCCTTGGTTTTGCAAGCAGTCCTAAACAAATTGTTTCTCTGGACTGGATTTTCCATCTCTTTCTCTGGCTTCAAGATAATTTTCCTCATCATCAAGGATCTTCTGCCTTCTGCATCTTCTGCCTCAACATTTCTCTTTTGTACTTCTAAAATGGAGCTTCGACTCCCCTATATATTTTTATATCAGGACATTCCCAGGATTTGTGTCCTATATTCCCACAGACAAACCACTTTACTTCACCTCCTATGCCTCTTCCTCTTCCTCTTATTCGAGGAAAAGTGTTCCTGTCGACATATTGTCTTCCTTGTGAAATTCCTCCCCTTTCTGGGTGGTTATGAGGTTTCTTCTCTTCATCCTTGGGATTTTTCACTCTGTCCTGGGAAATTTCTTTGCCTCTTCTCTGACTTCTACCTCTACCCCTTTGACCTTGATTTTGGGCCAATTTCTCTTCTGCTTTCAGAGAAACCTAAGAAGAATCTTCCACATATCTGATTTTCACCATGCTCATCTTGTCCTAAATATAATATCTGATGCCATTCATATATTTGGTGACCTTTTCATCATCACTCTCACAATGAACAACTCTGATGTTAAGTCTATAAAACTCCTTAGTGTATTCCTTCACTGTCATCCCTTTCTGTCTCAAATTCAACATTCTTCGAAATAGATTGATTTTATAATATATGGGTATGAACTTAGCTTTCACATTCTCTACCATTCGATCCCATCTCTTAATTATTTGTTTTCCTTTATAACTCTCGTCAACCTACAGTTCATCCCACCACAATGCTGCATGTCCTTTTAGTCTCGTGACAGTGTGCTTTACTTTCTTGTCTTCTTTGATATATTCATAATTGAAGTATTTATCCAGAGATCTAAACCAATCTATCAGTTCCTCAACATCCAAGTTGCCTTCATACATAGGGATGTCCAACTTTTCCCTAGCACATATCCCCACAACAATTTTAAATAGACGTTCCTCTACAAAATCTTTGGCTACAACTTCTTCTTCTCCTTCTTCGTTCTCTCTTTCAGCCTCACTCATATCTCCTGTATCAGGTGTTCACCTCTATGTTGTCTCCATAGAATCTAATCGAGCACGATGTTCCCTCAATTCCCTCTCCATGGCTAGATCAGGTAAAGTTCTTTCTGGACGTCTCCTTTGCGGCATTGTTTCAATATTTCCACGTAGAATTCAAATCACAACTGTCCTCTGTCTTCCCTCTACAAAAAACAATATTTATTATCTCTGATACCACCTGACATAGGACCCCCACCTCAACAGGGTATGCTAACCTCCCGGTCTATGGATATTACTCTATTCCTGAGTTGAAGCATCCCTCTAGGTCCTTTCTGGAACCTCCACAAAAACAAATCCACAGGTCTCCTTTTATGATCCCCGCCTATGCAAGAAAGCACTAAGCATGAGCTCTACTCACACGAGCACCGACAGTGACCATGAGCCTAAACAAAGGCTCTTCATGTTCCATGATTTGGGGACTTCTGTTTCGAGTCACCTCAACACCTTCGATTCTTGAAACCCCAAAATAGGGCTAACAGTCCCTAGCTCCTCTCGGGGGAGTCAAACCCTGGGGTCCACCTCCGAGCGCGTTCGTGTATCGGGAATTTTTGATGTGGATTTTATCCCTTTTCTTGATATCTGAACTCGTGTCTTCCTCACCTCAAATCAATAGTCCCAATTCCTCCACGATCTGACGGTCCATATTGCATCGAGATTTTGCGATTCACGACCTCCGAGTTACATATTCCTCTACACTCTTCTGACTCTCGAAATGCCTATATTTCAGAGTGCCAAATCAATGGCTCGCTCTCCACTAGATCTGATGGCTACCCTTTCTTCTGGGTCTGCGAGTGTTGAAAATACACTCAACCTTATCCTTCTCTCATATCTACTGGATCCAATGGCCCACAGAAAATCGATGCTTCTCCCTCCGAGAATTTCCACTGTTCATTCAAGTTCTCAATGACTCCTCGTCAAATGATTCGGCGTCAACCCTCCTGAGATTGATTCCATGAGATGAATTTAAAACTAGTATTTTCTCTAAACCTCTCCAAGTCTCTATCCTTCCTAATCTTTGATTTTTGTTGCAAACTCTTGGATTCTAAGGAATCCTTCATGCACTCTTTGTAGTTTCCATAATAACCTCTGGTTATTCGACAACTCTAACTCTGTGCACTCCTTGCGACATAAGTTATTCAACCACCCACTTGGGTTGGAAACGTTTGAGACTCTCCTCATCCCATGAACACCTTTCACGGCTTTGTGCTATACTTTCACTCCTACTGGTATAAGATCAATGATATCTCTCTTGAGATTTTCTGAGGTAAGACTCAGAAACTTATCAACGCACTCCTTGCAGAATTTCATTGCACTCCTTGCAGGAATTCTCAGGAAGAGAAACAATTGAAACTCATACTCTTCCCATGGACTTCATACATTCAACATGAAATCACGTGCATACACAACATTGAAACAAATGCATAAGAGAGTATATAAGCAAACTATAAACATACCACTCAATAGATGTAAACAGTAACCATAAAACACCATGAAATTGGATCAAAGCATTCTTATATTAATTCAAGTGCTTATGTACATGGTCTCTATAGCAACAACTATCTTCTCAACAACTTATACAATATATGTTCTTCTTTGTCCTCCTATGCTCTCTTTATCTCTTGCTCTACTTCTTATACAATGAGAATAATATTACAATACATACTAGGGAGTCCTCTTGAGGTTTTTTCCTCCTACAACTCTAAGCTATCTTATCGAATTAAAAGTTACAAGTACTTTACTTTTATTACAATAAATTTCCACAACTGACAGATGAGAGAAACGCTCAAGATATGCATTACAATCCCCAAAAACATTTAAGAGAAATTATATATTTTCAGATATTTCATTAATGTGCCATCCTTTGAAATTCAAAATATCTTCAAAATGCGTGTTGGTGTATATCCAGTTGTCCTCCACTCATGCTTGTTGGTGAAGCTCCTGCATCAAATAACTATCCTTGTACCAACATTTTTTAATCGTATTGGGATAAAGAAAGATAGGTGGGATTGTTACCCTATGTTTATAGCCTTTTGAAAAACTATATGTTTATATCCTTTCGAAAAACTATCAATTAGTCCTCAAGAAATATGTTCTTGGGCCTAATGATTTGTTTTATGTCGTGTTATGATAAATAAATAAAGAAATTTTTGTAATAGAAATTTATAACAAATTTAATGAACATTCATAAAACATAAAATATGAAATAAAGACTACACATATAGTCCAAAATGAGACTCCAAAACCATCAAATAATTTTATTAATTCAATTATGAAATATAGGCAAAAACATTCTATCAGACCCCAGAATGGGTAAGGACCAGAAAAAGACTTAGACTTCATAGGTGGAATGTTACATCACATAGAGACAATCGTTGTCTTCTAAGTAAAACCAAGACTAAGAAAAACTGGATCAACAAGCCATGGTATGTCACTGTCTTGACTATGCAAAAAATTCCTAATTAGAACTGAAAAATTAATTCATAAATTCAATAGGAATTTACATACTATCATAAATATATGATCAACCTTATAAATAATGTCAATTATCTATGCTTCTTAGTCCTTCTTATTTTTTCCTTCAGTGGTACCATGTTATTGACAATAACTTATTCGCTTTTAATTGTTTTAGAAATGAATGAACTAATTTTTTACAATGAAATTGTATCTAGACGATGGGGTGCATGGTGGGCAAGTGTGCGTGGAACTGTTCTGACGTTCTAGTTCCTACGGCTGGGGTTTAACCCTGGTCGCCCCCTTTTTTTACAGTGGTCTCCCTATGTGTGTGGGTCTTTTTTCAGGCTAAACATTGGAGGATCTGTCATCCATCAGAGATATTGGCCTTTATCTTCCAGGTTTCGATTCCGCCCTTCCTTATGGTGAGCTAATGGGGTGTCCATCCAAGGAATCTCCCTTTGCTGCGGATTTCTTTTAGGGAATCTCATTCTGGGTCATTGTCAAGAGAAATTTAAACCCCTCGTCAATCTTGGTGCATAAGTCTCCAACACCTACCATATCTCTAAAGAAGGACACTATCTCTAAATTATCCCATCTCAGCTCCATGACACTCTTCTATTGTTTTAATGGCCTCTGGCCTTGGCTTGTCTATCTTCACGATTAGATTTCGAGATCCTGGGTGCCAGATATGAAATGTGATGTCTTTATTCATCCTTGTGGTTGAGTTTTTTTCATTCCTGAGTTTGATCTTAAAGAAGATAGATATTTGATCTTCATCTCTGGCCCCTGGTTCTAGGGTAGCTTTGGTTTATTCCTGAAACCCTAGACTCCTTCCTTTGATCCTTCAAAAGAGTCGTTGTCTTCAACCCCTGTTTGGGTTTGGCTCCCAAACTTTCCCTTGCATCTTTGGGTCCTTTCTTCTCTATGCTCCATCGGGAATGATTTAGGAAGGTTCCATTACAGATTCCCTAAAACAAAAAAATATAACATTTGCACGTATGTCAGGATCTGTGTAGAAATGGATTTCAGCAAAGGGTTTCAAGTCGAAATCAATCTGATGGGAGATACTTACTCGTGGACGTAAAATATGGATTATAAAAAAAATATCTTTACGATGCCGAGCATGTTTTTCCATGGGACATTTGGCAGCCCAATGTCCCAAGGGCCCTTCGAAAGCCCGAAAACAAAGAAAATCAACTTGGTGGGTTGGATCCCACATTGATCATCAACTAATATCCAAGGATGTTTCTTCATCTGATGACACTCCTGTGGAAGGGATCAAGGAGGCTCAAGCTAGATCCACTCCCTCCATTGGGGACTCTCCAAATCCAATCCCTACTTTGGATGGCTCAAATTCTAAAATAGTTGGGATCAATGGCACTTCAAATATCACCAAACATCCCAAAAGGAAGCTAGAAACACCTCGAAAGCTCGCAAAAAAAGAGGCTTTGGATTCTCCAGATTCGGGAAAAGTTAGATAGGATCTCCCCAACTTCATCCCTTTATAAATTTGGGCATATGAGGTTATCAAAGCTGAAGCATTAGTGGTTCAAGCTAAGGTAGTTGAGAGTCCGGTTCAGGAAAAGCAGGAATATCCACTTCAAGACAATCCAGAAATCATAGGCACCTCAATGGAAAATGGGTGGATAGAAGTTGGAAAGAATAAGAAAACACATGCACCCTCTCAATCAATGGTCACACAAAGCCAGGATCGCAATTCAACTAAAAAGATGAGCACTTCCCCAACAAGATAATTTAAGAAGATAAGATTAGATCTTGCCAGTAGAATCAGTGAAAAACTCTTTGTAGTAAGCCTCTGATGAAAATTATGTAGATGGTCTCCTATACCAGCATCCTCTTTTGTACTTAGCGACCTCATTCACGCCTTCTATATATATATATATATATATATATATATATATATATATATATATATA
>ML792560.1:256960-321946 GCA_009831015.1 Picea engelmannii
TTGTTAAAAAAGAAGAAGAAATGAATGAACTAGTAATGTGATTGACAAGACTTTTTAATCACCTTTCTAATTTCTCATAAAGATAACTAAAACGACTGTGCATTTAATTATCAATAGGGGGCTCATATAGAACTTGCAAATTGTTGTGCATTGTATATGCGTGAAAAAATATTATTTCTATGTTTTTTATTGATACTATCAATGATCATGCTTGTGGTCAAAGTATAGACAATTCTCAAACTATGGAAAGGTTCTACAAACTATGGAAAGTAAATCACACTTGGAGGAATTGAAATATCACACTTGCAAGAAAGTAAACACATAGACATGAAATTAAATCACTCTTTTTAGAAAGTAAACACATAGAAAGGAAAGTAAATGTCACACTTGCAGAAAAGTAAATATGATAACTATTGTGATGGAAAGGAAATCCACACCAGTTGCAGGTATCAAGAATATGACTCAATTGTTTCCCAAAGAAACCCTAGCTATGTGCAATAAAACTAATTGCATAATTGAAACTCTAAATTAATCTTGCATAAATTGAAATTCACACCATGCTTGCTGGAAATAAATCACACATGTTGAAAGGAAATTGATTAACTGCTTGATGGGAAAGAAATTAATTAAGTCCTCGAAATCAAAGCCTAATCCTTGCCAATATTATCCATGTCATTACTCTGAACAACAACTGCAATCATTGCATTAAGCACATAATGAAATACAATCTTATGTGAATAATCAATTGCATGATTGAATAAATACAATCCCTCCTGAATAATTAACAACATCAATGATTTGAATCACACAACAAATAATTAACAACTTGCATAATTAAATCACAGAACAGGAAATTGGAAAAACTACCTACACTACACAACACTTTGTTCTATTAGAGTGAACCCTTCCTCCATACAAAAAAGTGTTGATATTATTCTATATCAACACTTACAACATGAATTAATTAAATTAATTAAACTAATCAAAAGCAATCAATCTATTACAAATATGCAAAGGAAATAAATCAAATTAATTAAATCAAACGAAATTATAAAACTACAATTGAAATAAAAACTCAATGAATTATTCCATTTTCATTCAAAAATTGCTCTAAGAGTCCTCCCCGAATAATGGAGAGAGTGCTCTCTTTTATACATAAATTTAATGGAAACTAGGAATAACGGGTATCTAAATAAACCCACTTATGGATTTAACATATCCATATTGGTTACAACAATTTCTCAAATAATAACTAGTTTCCAACTAACAATTAAGAATTAATGAATAACTCCAAGATATTTTGCTAACAATTAGAAAATAATAGATAAATTCCAAGAACTTTTGCTAACAATTAGAAAATAATAACTCTAGGATATTTCCCGCCCACTCAAACTAATATTTTGTCTTGGAATTGAAATTATCTTTGTATCTTTGATTTTCTTGGACTAATATTATTGTTGCACAAATCCACAAATGAAAATATGTGAAAGCATGGTTCATGGTTCCAACAACCCAAGGTTCCTTGGACGAGTTGTAGCACAGGTGGAGTTGCAACAATTGTACTTCAAGAGAGTTGTAGCACAGGTGGAGTTGCAACAGTGAGAGATCTGGCAACAAGAGTTGCAGCCCAGAATAGTTCCCTGGCAAGTTGCAACAACTGTTGTAAGGAGTTGCAGTGTAGAATAGTTCTCTGGAAATTTCCAACAACTGTTGTAAGGAGTTGCAACAATGAGTTGCATCGTAGAATAGTTCCCTGGCGAGTTGCAACACCTATTGTAAAGAGTTTCAAAAAATACTTGGGATTTGTAGCAACTACATTGCAACAAATGTCTAGCCAAAGTTGCAACAACTATTAAGACAAAGTTGCATCACTCCATAGTTGCAGTAGTTTTCGAGCCAAAATACATCCTATGTTGATATCACAATATGTGCAACAACCTGTATGGAACATGGTCTTTGCAAATGAACTCAAAGATAAATGAAAATATGATATTCTTCTAATGTTTAATCATAAATTCATGTAAAGTAATAAATAAATGTAATGGAAACACATTAATTCTAAATCCTGCACAATAATGGATTGATACAAGGTCTAGGTAAATGGAAAGGGGTTAAAAGTAGGGAAAAAATGGTATAAAAAAAATGCATTTCTAGAGCCTATTAGTGATCTCACTCAAGAGCAAGAGCAAACCTTATCAGATTTTATGCTTCTCTCTCTCCTCTTGCTTCTCCCTCGTGTTCTTCTTTTATTCTCCAAAAGTAGTTTTGAGTAGTTCCCACTACTTTTAGTTAAGTTATTTAAATAAATTTTAGTTAGATAGGGACAACTCATAATTAAATATTAATAAATAATGATAAGGGTATAATAAATATTAACTAATAGGTGGGGACCCCCTAATTAACTCTTATTATTTAATTTTCAAAATATCCTTGTGTTCCTTCATCAATAAATATGAATCAATGTCATCAAAACATCATTATATACACATATCTCAATAACCCCACATATCAAATTATTTCAAAACATACTTGTGACTCCAAAATATCAAGTATATATGTATGCAAATTCCCAAAATAAGTAAGTCGAAAAGTTGTCTCAAACTCAAAAATATTGTTGTCCAAAATAAATAAAGTTTGTCCCAACAATGAAGTCAAAGTAAAATAACATGATAAAATCAGAAATCATATTTTTTGTGTGAGGTATTACGCATCTATCCACTTTCCTTAGACTCTGTTAGCTTGGGCATCTGTGAATCTTACTTGATGGGGATTTAACCTTTTGCTTCTAATGATTATGGGTGCATATCTCCAAAAGAGATGTCTTTGTCTTCATGTCCAGGGTGTTGGGAATGTGATGTGATTCAATGTGAGGATGCTTCAGATTGGTTAGACTTAGAAGTATTGGACAATTGTTTCCCTTTAGAAGGTTTAGGTTCTTGGGAAAGGGACTTAAGTATTTTTAGTGGCTCATTTGAATGAGCATGAGATGTCATTGATTCAATGTGTTGGGAAGGTCACTTAGGTGGGGGATGAAGTAATGGTAAATAAATTGTGGGCCATCCATTAAAATGAACTTGGGAAGGATTTATAACATCATTCCAAACATCATTGACTAGGACCTAGGGTGTTAAGGACACATGTGGTTGCACTGGTATGCCAAAGATGCTAGGATGAGGGTGCAAAGGTGGTGCTTCAGGTGGAGGAGGAGATTGAAAGCATCTTTTTTGGCTAATTTAAGGAAACCTATATTTAAGAGTTGATTAAAATATTCAGAATCATCATCAAAGTTAATAGAAAATTGGAGTTTCTAATTTCCTCCTTGCCAAAAATCATTTGGACTTTTTCCTCTACCTCTATTTCCTCTAATATGACTACCTCTACTGAAAAAGATCATCTATTAAACATACAACTAGGTTAGGGTATGTATACAGTAGCAAGTAAAACATCAAATACCATTTGCATTGTCGTAATTTTAGAAATAGATCTGACTTGATGAACAAGCAAGCATGCATTCAAACAAGGGTAAAGGGAGGGTATCTTCGAAGAAAATCATTTATCCATGTTTCAAAACAATTTCAACTCTCACAATATTATATAAATGACATTTTTTTAAGAACATGGGAGTTACAATGTAATTGGGAAAATGAGAGGCTTTATAATGTATGGAAAATGAACATAAATGGTAAGGAAAGAGTGTTACATGTTCAAAATAGCAACATGCTAGCCATAAACTATCAACCAATATCCCAATATATGTCAATAATCATCTCATAAATCCCATGTCAACCACATCCTTACTAACTACTAACATATTTATTGTCCTTGTTCCAAGAAACTTTTGTGTTTATTCATGTGTCATGGGGAAAATATATGAATTAAAATTAACATGATATTTGGGAACCCATAACAATTTATGTAAAATAAGAGTATGAAGGGGATTGGATCTAAAAACATAATGAACAGTCAACTTTTTCCCAAATATATGAATTCATCCAAAACAGAGTTCATTAAGAAAAATCACCTTGAAATATATCATTTTCAAATTTTTCCTTTGACCATAAATTTAATTGATCAAAATATACTTATGTTGTCAAAATATCCATGCAAAACTGATAGAAAAACATTTCATATTTCATACAACAGGGGGAGGAATATGAATTTTTAAAATGATATATGTTCCTGGGAATTAAAGGAAAGATGAATGAATAGTGAAAGTATGGGGTATATTATCTTGTATGTAGAAATAAAAAAAAATCTTAATTCTCAAGAAAGCAAACCACATTCTCATTCCAAATTCAAACAAGTATGCATCATAACCAATGACTAGATCTCCAAATCAACTTTGCATTTATACGAAGCTTAATATATACACATGATATTTTGTATCATAGCCTTTAATAATCATCAAATATCATGCATCAAGGGTTATACGAATTGAATATGCCAATAAAATTGATGTTGTCATTTCGATACCCAAAGTTGGATGGTGTAACCATCCTGGTTACTTCATTTTTCCCAACAAGACATGAAAAATAACATGTGGGTTAAAATCCTTTCTTCCAATTTTTCCTTCAATCAAACGAGGTGAAAAGATTCATATCATGACTATCAAAGCCAATGAGGGTTTGAAACTGGGTAATGTTACCCTTTCTATTTGTTCAAAAATATATCAACATTGACCTAATGATCAAAAACATTTCTTGTATATGGAATTTAGAAGTATCGAGTTATACAAACATGCAAATCCCACACAAGCTTGAGGTTCAAAATAAAAAAATTTATGTACAGGACCCCGAAAAAAATCCAAGGTTTAGCATAAATGATATAAAAAAATAATTCATGAATCTCAGAATTATGGCGTCAGTAGTAGGATTTTAAATACAAATAAATCCAATGTTAGGATAAAGCCCAGGAAAAACTCTTTGCAATGCACGGTCGAGTAAAAACATAGGATGTCATTTAAAATGCATGGGTTTGAAACTGAATAGTGGTAAACAAATGTACATGAAGAAGAAAACCCACAAATATTTTCCACGTTTTTGGTCTTGGATTCAAATATTAATGAGTGAAAAAATGATATTTCTACAAAGCCTACATTTATTTCGAAAAAGAACAGGAATGAATCTGCACACCAAGTTGAAAAATGAGCCATTTACAATAAATTTACAAATTCAGGACTTGAATTAATGGTTTTCAGGATGAGGGTAAATACAAGATAAATAAAACGAGGAAAAAATATCTTTGAAGTGACAAGACGAGTTCAAGAAGACATTCAAAACAAGCATACTCAATTAGTAGTTAAGCAAAGATATTCATAAACTATTACTGCAAAAAAGAATGCATTTGATGGGTATGATCTAGAGTAGCCATAGCTTTCCTTGGTGCTCAAATATTTCTGAAAAACAAGCTTCCAAGTTAACACAACTTCCATAGTTCATCTTTGGAACTAGACCGCTTCTCAATCAGCCCAAAATCAAATGAAATGCCAAAACCCCAACATAGAGTGTTATAACTCAACGAGTAAATGCTCATGTCCCATGCATAAAATGCATGGGGTATCATATTCTTCAGAAATTGTCAACAAATTAACTTTTTAATATGTCTAATATTCCACCATCCACCATAAAAAATCATAGATGTAGAATATGCCAACTGTGTGAGCAATATCATGCTATATTATCATGTCAACAACCACATAAAAATTCCAGCTCAAATGATGGCTCAAACTTCACATCGAACCTATATATCCAAGCTTCCATTTAAAATCACATTCAATGTAAATAATGGGCACAATGTATACAAATATTCCAATCCAAGTGATGAAATGAAAGGTTTAAGCGATGGCAAGAAGTATATAGTATCGGCATTGAATTCATATAATATACCATATGCAATTTGTATTGAAAACTTCCACCCTTTAAATGTAATGTGTCACCTTTTCATATGTAAAACCAACACTTGTTGTATGTATTCGATGGCCTTTGGAGCTATATAATGTCTTTGATACATGTTAAACCATATCATTATGCCTTATTTCCATGAAATTATTCTACATAAATGAAATTTCCCTTTCTATTAAGGTATATAATGTAATTAGAACCAAACCTTTGTGATAAATGTTTGTTGAGACACAATAGTTATAAGTAAAAGAAAACCCTTAAATGCCTCTATTGGTTATCTGTTACTTACTCTTCTTTCTTTACCATCTGATTTATTGACCCAGGGTTCATGTCTTTCGGGTTTCCAACAAATCCTCTAAAATGATCAGCCCTCCTGGTAAGCCAGAAGGAAACAAAGTATACATAATACACTCTGTAGTCTCACCCAAGATAGATTTAAATGGGTGGTTGTAAGACTCAGGTGTTTACAACCTAGGATTGAGTATGAGATATGAGTTTATTATTTAAAGCCATGCACTATGAATTGTGATTGCAATCTGTTGTTATTCGCGATCATGCACCTATCTACCACAGTTTATTTCCTGAGCAGCAAAAGTGTATTCCATAACAATATATTAACTCATTCATCAAGCACAACAATTAACTATTGAAAGAAAAGTAAATACATACATGCATTCATCACATTACACATATATTACCATCGTTCACCCCCTCCTGGGCTACATCCACAAAGATTTGGCTCTTGTCTCTTTTATTATGGTATTTCTGCATCTCCAGCGTCGCGTGCTTACACTTCTCCTTAGATGGGTAAGATCTATATGAGGCGTAATAGATCGCACCGGGCTCCTCAGCCTGCGATATAATCCTCAGATCTTCCTCCTCTCCTCTGTTCTTGTCTCAACATATTAAAAAATAGTTCATCACAATATTACATATCGCATCGAATCGTACATATTTGGAATGAACAATACAAAGACAAACTAATCAAGAACCAGCCTTACACAAAAAAAACTGGAACCCTCTATTATACCTATGTATCTATATTTATATCTATCCGGCTCTTCAGTCATTTACAATGTATTACAAAAACCCTAAACCTACCGACGTTAGGTCTTCCTCCCATGCGCATGTGTTGTTCTTCCTCCCAGTTGTTGCTTCCCTTGTGCACACTTTCTTTCATGTGCGCGTGCTATGTTTCCCTCCAGTTGTTACTTCAGTTTCTGCATGCTTTCTTTCCCCACGATCATCCTTCTTTCCAATTTGGCCTGCTGCCAACAAGCCCCCAACACTAACATGTGACTCGTCCCGAGTCACCTAATACTTCTGAGCTTCCTCGATCTCCTTGGTGATCGTCTGGAAAATTTCCTTGAGCTTTGTTGCTTTTGTCAGTGCCTGCGTGGTCTTCTCCTTGATGGTTTCCACTACCTGAATTTCCACTTCGTTGCTTAGCAATCCCACACATTATTCTTGGGTCTGTGCTATCTGTGTTTTAGCTCCTTCTGCCTGTGTGAGTACTTCTGCTACCCATTCCTGTAATGTCTCTATTTGAGCCTGGTGCTCTTGTTTCTACGTTTTCACAATGATAAGTTCTTCTTGCATATTCTTAATCTCTTGTGTCCCTTTGACTCATTCTGGGATTGGTATGGTATTTTTCCTCTTCTTGAGCTCTTGGATCGTTACATTGATCCTTTCCTCTTCCTTGTCCCAATGTTGGACCTGTGGATCCTCCTCCAACCTTGTCCAAAGCTATGTTTCTTTGTCAAACAAGTTAGCTATTGCGCTAACCTGTTTCTCTATCTCTTGCAGCTACGCTATTGCTTCATGTTTCCTTTGCTCCTTGACTGCTGGTGGAGTGGTTGGTGTGAGTTGTTCTTGGAGATTCTCGATCTCCTTTTGATATTAATCAATTTCTTGCGCAATCCGATCAATCTTTTCCGTGGTTGCAACTTCCACGTTCGGCGCGGTCTGTGGAATATTCTCATAAGTTCCTACCACTTTCTGCTCCAATCCTTTTAGGAGCTTCCTTTCTTCCTCAGTCTCATATTCAGCCTTCTCATAGCCTACTTTCAATTCATCTTGTTCCTTTGTTTCCTAATTTAATTCGATTAAGTGTCTACATGCACGAGATTGTACCTCGTGATTGACGTTCACCTGAAGCCTATGTAATTCCCTTGATGGTATCCTTGTCAACAAAAGTTGGATCTGGCTCAAGTCTTTCAAGGGTGCTTGCCCCACAATTTCTTCCATGCGCAGCATGTTGGGGTTGATATGGAATGTTGTGTGTGGCTGCAATATCCCCTTGTCTATCTATCAATATTCCTCTTATGCTCTTCCTTTTGTTTGTGGTATTGATGTATCTATGCCTCTATTGTGTCTTGTTATCTGTGCTTCCCCAAATTTCTTGAGGAACTCCCCCATTTCGGCTAGCTCTTTTTGCAGTTTGTCCCTGTGATGTGTTGCATGGTTGAAGTCCTCTACTAGACAATCCTAAACCATTATGGAAATCATTTCCCCATCATCCGTTGTGATCATATAGTCTAGTGATGTTCGTTGCACCTTTGATTTCTTGCACGCAACTCCTTCCTACACAACTAGTCTCTTAGTTCCCCCTGATTCTTATGTATTGGGATTTTGGGCAGTCTCCTGCACTCCCTTATCTTGTTTTTGTAATCCGTTGGTCGGATGTGTAGTATCTTTCTTCCCCTTCAAGGTTCCTATCTTGTTTTCCCCTTATTTTTCTTGAGTAATCTTGCCTTGGCTTGTTCTTGGTTTCTTGGGCACTTGGATTTCTGGGGGTTGCGTTTCCCCCTGCTCTGCCTCTCCTTTTGTTGTTCGTTCTAGGACTTCTCGGGTAATGGATGGGATTCTCCATTCATCGAGCCATTCAATGATGACCATGTTGATATCACCCTCTATGATGCAGTAGTGCATATGTAGCCATTGTTTATCTGGATCCTGCCTTGGTTGTATCCACATTATATGTTGTGTGGCTCGGAAGTTGGCAATGTTCGCATATCTCGCGACAACCTCTAGTGTTATTCTCCATGATCAGCTGATAACTTACTGTATGTTGTGTAGATATGCTTCAAATATGATTCCATTCTCCCTCTTATGCTTATCATACGACCCAGATCTCAGCAATAGGTACCTCGGTCCCGTTGGTTGTGGTCTGGTACAAAAAATTACATACCCTGGTTCTCACCATCCCATGAAGACTATTAGGGTGATCAACCCTGAGTAATGGAACTCTGTGCCTAGGTCCTGCATATCCTTGCACTCCTCTTGAAATAAGTTCAATAAATATGGCACCCAACTCATTGAGGTGCCTTTCACGCACTGAGCTGCAACTACAATGACTCTCGCTGGTATTTCGTCTTTGCGGCATTTTCTTAGCAATTTGCAGGATAAGATCTTTGTGCCCAATTGTGTACATGTGTTGTTGATTCATTTGATCATGATGCCTCTCGTTCCCCTAGTAGTTCCATACGTTTTCTTCATTTCCTCTGCCAATGCTTTCTCCTTGGATTTTTCATCCAGAATCAACGTGAGATCCATACCCTGAGTTGGTAACCCTGTGATTTATGTGATAATCTCAACAGTTATGGGGACGGGTTTGTCCAGCCATATGTCTCCTCCATGTGTGACTTCTAACAGCTTCTTAATGTAGGCTATCATGTACTGGCCTCTGCCAAAATGTGGTAGATTCAACAAACCTAAGATTCATGTTTTGTCTAGCCGATTTGCCCACTGGTATGGCTAGTTAATCTCTTCTCCCAGCCGGTTTGTGCCTATGGTCTTTATAAAGACCCTTCACGCAAGTTCTGGGAACTTTTTTTCATCTAATACGTCATGGTATGAATATTTAAGCTTCCCGACGTGACCCAGTAGCTCCAGTTCTACCTGTACTCCCTCTGGTATGCACGTTAGAACAATTTATGTTGCAAGCTTATTGCGGGGTGAGCTCGGTATCTGTACTCTGTATTCCTGTTGTGGTGGCTGGGTCAAAGTTCCAGCAGCTTCTAGTTGTTCCCCCGTAATCCATTATGTCCAAGTCAAGGCATCTTCAATGGTATCCCCTATTGGTTGACCTATGAGGGTCATTTGAGACTCTTCTGGTTGCACTATTTCTTCCATATTCTATGCCATTCCGTTAACTTCCAGGGTTTCTTCGGTGCTTTCTGGTTGCACTTCCTTTTGTGTTTTCGCTTCCTCATTCTAAGGCTCCTACGCCGCTACTGGCGTTTCCACTTTCATGGCCTCTTCTTGTGGTTGTTGCATTTATTCCACAATTGGTGTAGAATTCTATGGTATCATCTCTCAGATGGGATTTCATCAATATCAACAATCTCCAGCTGTTTTTGGTCATTTTCTTCCAACAGTCCTCATGACCCAGTTTTCACCCTAGTCGACCTGACAGTTTGGCATGCTTCTGCTGGCTTCGGTGGTGCCATAGTGGTGACTGTCAAACATTTGTTGATTTCAAATAGCTTCTTTTTTCTCTATAGTCTCTCTCTGTTCATTCTAGTTGATATTACTCTCTTTGTTCTCCTTTCATGAATAAACTAGTTGCTCCCATGCTTGCATGTTGTATGGGCTTTTCATGAAGCTTGTTGAGAATGCTTCCTTCATAATGATTTTAATACACCATAACTGTGGGTTCAATGCATCTGTGGTGGTTTCATACTTGCCAGTATTCTTTCTTTGTCGGCTCCAGTTGGCGCATTTAATGTGATGTCCCATTAGTCCTTTTCATTATTTAATTTCGGCTAGTGTTGTCATGTCGTCCTGCTTTTTCCAACTTTTCGTTTCCTGCTTGTTGTCCCTTTGTATGTTGCCGAATTTTCATTTCCTACTTGTTGTCCCTTTGTATGTAACCATTGTTCATGCCTTTTCTGAATTTGTTTTTCCAACTTCATGTGGCCTTCCTATTTTTGGTGTACTGCGCCCTCTTTAGTTTTGTTTCCTTCTTGCTCTTTTTTTTTTTTTTTACTGCGCGGTGGGTGGTCGGTTGTCCTTATACAGTTTCAGTTAGCTCCCGTTGATCATCCCTTTGAGGTATGTGCCTACTAAATCTCTTAATTGTACAACTCCTCCGTCTGTGATATATTTTACTTTGTATTGTCCTAACCAATGCATTTTGAGCTTTCCCGGGTGCTGAAAAAAATTGTTGTCATACATTAATACTAGATATTCTTCCTTGAATGTTTTCTTCTTGATGTGTCGATCGTGCCAAGCTTTGTGTCTTGATTTATACACTTGTTGATGGAATCCTGCTAGGATTCGGTCTTCCTCCATGTTCAATAATTGATTCAGTCTTTCTTTTACTATGCCTCGTTCTATCATTTGTGTGATAGATTCTATGCGCAATCTGGGTACTAAAACTTCTAATGGAATTACTGCTTCTTGGCCATTAACCAGTTTGAATGGTGTGTGGCCTGTCAAATTTTTGCATGTAGTCCTATATGCCCATAATATTGCTGGCACCTTGAGTTCCCAGTCATCTTTGTTGAAGTTACATATCTTTGTTAGTGCGTTCTCTAGAATTTTTTTGAAGGCTTCTACTATGCCTCTTTCCTGTGGATGATACGGTGTTCTTTTCTGGTGATGGACTTCAAATTATTCAGTCATTGTGTGGATGGAGTTGTTTATGAAGTGTGTTCCTTGGTCGCTCATCAAGACTCTTGGGCACCCAAATCTCTTGATTATTTATTCAAACAAAAAGTGTGTTGTTGTCTCTGCACTGCAATCTTTTACTGGTGTGGATTCCACCCATCTTGTTAGATATTCCATCATGGTGATAATTATTGGGTTACAAAAAAGGTATAAATATCTTCCTTTTTGTCCATGGTTTATGATATCATTCTGATTGACTTTTCAATTAATTAGGAATAAATAGGAAAGAACATGATTAATATGTCTCTTAGAATTGTTATTTAAGTTTTATTAAATAGATTCTAAATTACGATTCTAATGGTTTGATTTTGTTACAAAATTGGACAAATAACTGCCAAAGATGACCAAAGAGATTTTGGCTATGCGCAAGCTATTGAAGATTGAAGAACTTTTAGGCGCAAAGCAGTTTGAAGATAATACATTTGCTATATTGTAATTTTATAATAGTAAAGCAATCTTGAGGATCTTTCGATCCTCAGGATAGATTGATTTACCTAACTATTGTAATATATAAGAAGATAATAGATCCAGAAAAACATATAGAAAAAAATGCATTTTAAGTATTCAGATTTAGAATTGCCCTGCGTGAGAAGTTGTTGCAAATGTTTAACCAGTTATTGAATCAATGAAAGTTTTGAGTGTTTTTATCATCCCTGCATTCTGAGTTTCTCGTAGCAGTACTTTGGAAGACCGACGGCCCAGTCTGAAGAAGCTACTGTCTCGTTTTGTAATTATATCAGTTCAAGAGTTTTGATTTCTATTTCGTGATTCAAATTTCTTTTAATTGCATAAGCGTATCAATGAATTAATGATTGTTTGCAGAAGACAGGAATTTCCTTAAGTATTCATGATTGTTGTTGTGATTTCTATTTCTGAAGATTGTTGCTTGACAGTTCCTCACATTTTCACTTGCGTCATTCCTTTGCTTTAGATTTACATTAGCTATTCCTTTCAGTTAAGGTTGCGATAGTTGTTCCTTTCTATTAAAGTTACATTAGTTGTCCCTTCTGATTAGAATACAATTGTTATTTATTTCCATGGATAGAATAATTCACTATGTCCTTTCCAGTAATTAGAATTCATGATTAATAGATTAAATCTGCAAGTCCTTTCTTAGATTCAATTACCATTTTATGGTTAAGTGAATTCAATTAGATTAATTAGTTCCTTTCATTTTACAACATCTTAGTAATCAGATTTCAATCTCATTTAGTTCTTAGAATATTTGGTGAACGTTTGAGGAACTTGATTGTTGATGAACTCGGATCTGGTTTAGCTACACGATTTTAGGCTACCTGCATAAACTTTGCCAATATTCTTGAGATAAAAGATGAATCCCTGGGTTGATAAATTAATGTTAAACTAAGGTTGTTTTTAGGACATCTTTATAGCCCAACATTTTGGTTCTGTTTCCAGGGAGAATGTCAAAGGTAGCATAGGTTGTGTCTCTAGAGGACCAGGTATTAAAGATGGAAGGTAAGAACCTATGCATGCAATAAGTAAAATGCTTATGCCAACACTTACCTCCAGTTGACACTTAAAAGGTTTCATAGGTGTTTATTTTGTTGTTGTGAGAAGTGTGTATGACTAGAAAGAAGGATCTTGAAAAACCAAAACCCCCACAAAAAACTACCAAAACCCAGGGTTCGGTGATCCCTGGAAGAAGCACTTTTATAGACGAAATCATCAAAAAGGGTGAATCTCAAGCTTCGGTTGGACCCAGGAAAGGACCCACCCGAATCCATTAGGAAATAGTTTCACCAACTATGGCCCATGCTGAGATTCATAGAAAATATGAAGGGATCGAGCAGAGTTTTCATAATTCAGATCTTCCACCGCTCAACCCCTTAGAAGAGGGAAACTCTAATAATATTGAGGAGGGAATAGGAGAAACTAGAGGGGTTGCCAAGAAATACCCACCATCACCACCTAATCCTAAGTCTCTTGCGAAAGAAGGAGGCATATCCAAAATACCAGATAGAGGGAGTGCAGTCAAAACCCTAGGAAGACCAAATAATCAACAATTTCAAATAGAATACCCGGATCAAGAACCTCCTGAAATTTTTTGGCACATCTTCAAACAAATGGAACAAGAAAATCAACAACAACCCCAGACCTCCACGTTGGAGTATTCAATAGTTGATCCAGTTTCCAATGCCCCCATGAAATCAATTCCCTTACAAAACTTGCCAACCTTCCATGGATTGATTTCAGAATACCCGGATGCATTCCTATTTGAATTTGATGTCCTATGTAGAGGGTATGACTACACCTCTGAACCCCAAAAATTAAAACTATTCCCATATACCCTGAAGGGAGCATCCCTATGATGGTTCATGGGATTGGGAGGTGGAACCATCAATTCATGGGACCAGATGAAACAAACCTTCTTTCTAAAATATCAGGATTATTGCAGAACCAGAGACCTAAAAGATGGAATCTTTCAAATGAATGCGAAAGAAAATGAATCATTGGAAGAATATGTCGAAATATTTCAGTATAATTTTCAAAGATCATCCGATGGCACATTACCAGGTCTAGTACTCAAAGCAACTTTGACCAAGGGTATGAAATATGAATGGGTAGAAACATTGAATTTAATAGGGAAAGGTGACATTTATCAAGAGACTTATGAAGATATTGTTTTATTGTGTATCAGGTGCTCACGAGGAAGTACACAGACCAGGTCAGGAATGCGAACATCACTCACAAGAAATAACAATATCTCTAGTGGGGGTGTCACGTGAGCTGAAGTCGGTAATCTCCTAGAAAACTTTAAAACAAATATTTTGAGCACTCTGACTACACAATTGGATGTATTGCAGGCCAAACAGAAAAAGGTAGAGGCAGAACAGACCTTGGCTATATTTTTCCACAGGTGTAGAAAGAAACACGGTCCAAGAGAATGTCCCCTGGATATAGTTTGGGTCTGTTCTATTTGCTCCAAGGATCACGACATAGAAGACTGCCCATCACTTTCTGGATTAAAATCTATATTCAAAGAGGCAGAAGAAGAAACAGAACCATTATATCTGATGGCTCAGCACCGTCAGTGGCAGTCCCATCCTCAAAATACATTTCAGGACTCTTCCTCTTTCTTTCCTGGACAGTACAATCAACAGCAGAATCCTGGACAGTATAATCAACAACAGAATGTTGGAAGCACATGGAAGGGCCAACCATTTACTAATCAGAACTGGCAACCCCAACAATACCCACCTGTAATCCCCACTTGGAAAAACCAGTCTACCACAAACCCCAACTGGAAAAATCAACCAACTACAAGTTCCAATTGGCCAAATTCACAATACACCACCCCATCCTGGCAAAATTCGAATAATACCTACCCTCCAAAATGGCCTAACTCGACTGCCCAAAACTCAAATTGGAACCAGAACTGGTAGTGCCTCATGGGGATGAATAACCAACCTATGGGGATGACCTCTCAGAACCAACCTCTATTACAGACTCCACTCCCATTGCCCCAATCACAATTATGCCCTCAATTACTTGCCCAACCCCACCCGAATCCCAATAATAGGCCAGCTCAGCTCATCCAGATCATGGAAAGTGGAGAAGGGGAAATCAATTCATTAGGGTGCAATGAAATTTGGTTAAGATCTGGGCGCATCATCTCTCTCGAACAAAATGACATTCCCCAAGAACAAGGGAATGAAAAACAACCAGCAATAACACCTCTGATTGTGGTAATAACAGAAGAAATTAGGCAAGGGAGGGACATAGTCGAATCACAAGACTCTGATAAAGATACAATTCTCTCCCCTCCATTCCCCGAAAGACTGATGATAGCGAAACCAACCATATATCCCGACTTCAACATTGTAGGGGAACTTAGGAATTTATATATCAAGATTCCACTTCTGTAATCCCTGCAAGACATACCAATCTACGCAAAGATAATCAAGGAGTTATGTGGGAGAAAGCCCGTCAGAAAAATAAAAAATTCATCATCAACAGTTCATGTAGTGGGAGCCTTATCCGATCTAATTTTGGGTAGAGAAACACCAGTTAAATATGCAGATCCCGAGAACCCCATAGTGATAATACAGATTCAGGGTTGTTCCTTTCCAAATACCATAGTCTATTTGGAGGCGGCCATCAACATTCTAACTATGGAAACCTACAATGCCCTAGGATTTCACTCTTTCGACCCAACCCCGATTATGTTGCAATTGGTCGATCGATCAGTGGTCAAACCACTGGGCAGACTACATGATATAGCCATTTCAATTGATTCCTGGGAATATCCCGTAGATTTTCTCATTATCAACCCAAAAGTGGACTTGAAGGGAATCCACTAATATTGGGCATACCATGGCTCGCAACAGTTGATGCATACATAGGCTACCGATCGGGTACAATGACAATTGTGAGAGGAGGTGTTACAAGGAATCTCATCTTATACCCTCCAGCCAAACCCAGTCCAATGATCATATATCCACAATTACCATGTCCAAAATATCCAGTGAAGGATCTATGTACCCCACTAACGATGGAAGAAGCCCTCAAGCACAAAAATCAGCTAGAAGATGATGTCATCAATGGGTTTATTAACAACCCAACCACTGTAAGTAACCTGACATGCCAGATGATCCAAGTTTTTCTAGACTATGAAGCACAAGGAGACCTGCTGGAAGATCTAATGGAACAACAAATTCTGACTACCACTGTTCACAACAACAAATCTGTTGATATCGCACTAGGAAAGTCTCTGAACATTAATTCCAACCTAGAAGAGCAACAACAAAAAAAGCTAATCCAGACTCTCTCTAAATACCAGCAAGATTTTGCCTGGGAGTACTTTGATATGAAAGGTATTGATCCACAACTCTGCACACACCACATTTATATTGAAAAAGACTCCCGACCTATACGACAACTGCAAAGAAGACTGAACCCCCACCTCAGAGATATTGTTAAAGAAGAGCTACAAAAGTTGTTGGATGCAGATTTTATATACCCTATCTTAGATAGTCGATGGGTTTTCCCATTAGTCATCATCCCAAAGAAAAACGGGAAGTGGTGAATCTGCGTTGATGATAGGGAACTAAACAAAGTTACTCAAAAAGATCATTTTCCATTACCTTTCATCGATCACATCCTGGATACCTTGGTAGGGAAGAAATTCTTCTCTTTCCTAGACGGTCTTAGTGGCTACAATCAGATCCAGATTACCCCAGAAGATCAGGATAAAATGACATTCACATGTCCCTTGGGTACCTTTCCCTACAAAGTATTTCCCTTCGGACTATGTAACGCTCTAGCTACATTCCAAAGGGCCATTCTAATCATATTCAGTGATTTGATTAGAGAAGGGCTCAAAGTCTACATGGATGATTTTACCTCGTATGGCGACGATTTTGATCAAGCCTTGACTAATCTGGAGAAGGTATTAGAACGGTGCATCGCTACCAGGTTATTCTTAAGCTACGAAAAATGTCACATGATGATGACAGAAGGTGTGGTATTAGGGAATTACATTTATGCCGATGGAATTAGAGTAGACCTAGCAAAAGTCAAGGTAATACTTAATCTACCTACTCCACACACACAAACTGAGGTACGTAGTTTCCTTGGTGCTTCAGGATATTACTGTAGATTTATGCCAAAGTTTTCAAAAACTGTTGCACCCCTACATGCTTTAACTGGTAATGTAGAATTTAAATGGTCTGACAAATGTGATGTGGATTTTGTAGGACTCAAGAAATTGATCTCAACAACACCAGTATTGAGAGGACCTAATTGGAAAATACCATTTCAAATTTCCACCGATGCCTCAGACATTGCCATAGGCGTTGTTCTAGGACATGAAGAAGAAAAGAAACCCTACACCATTTACTTTATTAGCAAGAATCTAACTCTAGCCGAACTCAATTATACAATAACAAAGAAATAGTTCTTAGTTGTTATACATGCCATAAATAAATTCTGTCATAATATAACAGGCTATCCAGTTATCTTCTATATTGATCATTCTGCCATTAGATATCTAGCTAATAAACCAATTACTAATGGACGGGTCACTCGATGGTTGTTATTATTGCAGGAATTTGATATTACCATCAAAGATTGACCTAGGAGAGAAAATCTTGTCGCAGACTTCCTGCCCCGATTCCCAAAAACAGATGACTCATTAACAACTGAGGATCAATTCCCGGATGAGCATCTGTTTGTTGTCGACACAAAACCACCTTGGTACGCTGATATAGCAAACTATCTAGCAGCGGGAAGATTACCGACACATTTATCATCTAGGGAAAGATGACTAATTGTTGAGCATAGTGCATGGTTCACTTGGATTAGTGGATATCTTTTCCACACAGGAGTTGATCTCCAGATCCGACGATGTGTACGAGAGGACAAAATCTATGACATACTGAAAGAAGGACATGACAAGCCTTGTGGGGGGCATTTTGCAGACCACAGGACTGGACATAAAATATTACATATGGGCTATTAATGGCCCTCAATATTCATAGATGCCAAGAAATATGTCCAGACATGCGACAACTGCCAGTAGATGGGGAAACGAGGTCAGGCTGATGAAATTCCCTTGAAAACACAACTAGTTGTAGAACCATTTGAAATATGGGCACTGGACTTTGTTGGCCCCTTTAATCCAAAGTCAAATCAAAAGGCCTATATTCTCATTGCAACAGACTACATGACCAAATGGGTAGAGGCGGAAGCCTTACCAAATGCAACATAAGAAGTAGTCATCAGATTCATTTTTAAATTGTTTGTATGGTATGGACTACCCAGAGAAATAATTACTGATGGAGGGTCACAATTTACAGGCCATAGAATCACAACCACCCTAGAAAAATATCACATCAAGCACAGAATTACTTCTCCATACCACCCACAAGAAAATGGGCAGGTAGAAAGCACCAATAAGGTCCTAGAGACAATTCTGATGAAGACTGTCTCAACAAACTGACAGAATTGGGCTACTGAGCTCCCAAATGCCTTATGGGATTACTGTACAACCTGGCATAAAACCATTGGATACTCTCCTTATCATCTAGTCTATGGTAAAGAACCCATCTTCCCAATAGAATTCGAGATGAAGAGCCTAAGAATGGCCCAGGAAATTGGACTAAATCTAACAGAAGCACATAAACAATGCCTTCAACGACTCAATGAATTGGATGAAGCACGCTTGTCTATTGTGGAGTGCACAGCTGTTATCCAACGACATAGAACAACTTGGAACAACAAGCATATCAAGAAGAAATCATTCAAGAAAGGTGACTGGGCACTCCTCTATGATTCCAGATTTCATGACTTTCCTAGGAAATTATAGACATGATGGCTAGGGTCGTATGAAATTAATGAAGTCCATGATAATGTAACGGTTACCTTGAGCACCATCGATGGGTCTGGATCACCCTTTCTGGTCAATGGACATCAGTTGTGACTTTACCACCAGCCACCTTCAAAATATTTGCACCACACATGCTTACCTGGCATCAGGCCAACTCATATCTCTTCATTGCCAAAGCCATGTTGAATAAACTCTTAAAAACCCTCTTAAATCAAGTGGCACGTGCCCTAACCCTCTACTGCATGCATTGGAACGCTGGCAGGCCCACTACTGCACACGTTGGAATGCGGGCTGGCCTACTACAGCCCACGTTTACCTAACAAAGCACAAAAACATGAAAGTTGTCGACGGGACGAAAAGATTTGGGTCAGTTAACTGAAACTCCCAGCCATGCATGGCCGAGAGTTCGTCCAAAACCCTAGCTCCTTCTAGCCTATAAAATAAGGGGTAGGGGTAATATTTGGAGGAGGAAAATCATAGCAAAGAAACTCTGCCCAATTGCCGAATCCATTTGTCCCAACCCTTTAGCCTTTCCTCAAGCTCAAGGAGAATTCAAGAAAAGCAGTTGGAGGACAAAGAAGAGGAGGAGCCCAGGATCAGGATCGAGGAACGGTGGTCGATCTCTATCATTATTGTAAGTTGATTCATCTTGAGATTAATAAAAGGATACTTTTCCCATCCCAATGCATGAGTTTTATATGTTTTATTCAATTTATGCTTAATCTCTAACCCTCTAGTAGAAAAGTAGCATGCATGTGTAGTGTTTTGTCTTGTTTGCAAGATTGTCTTTGGAAGGAGAAGAAAAAGCAAGCGGATAAAAGAACAATGGAGGATCTACATCAAATGTCAGTAAAAAGGTTAGTAGGTCTTTTCCATGCTTGTATGTGAAAAAGGGGTTTGAGTTTTGGGGTGATAGGTTAAAAGTAATTTCTTTAGGGTCATGATCTGCATGTAAGTTTAGCCCTAGCTTACTAGTCCGTAGGGTATTATTTCCCAACAACAGAATTGGCGACTCCACTAGGGATATTACTCTTAGGGTTTCCGGATTTAATTGAGGTTTTTGGGTAGTTCAAAGAATTAGATTTTCTGTTTCTTTTTTTGTTTGTTTTCTGTTAGGTCACAGCTAGCAGGGAACCTAGTTCTTAATACTAGTTTTTCCTTGACTATTGCTTGACATTTATTATCGAGACACACAGAGATACACGCGGCCTACATAAGGCCTGCACGTGTGTAACTCGTGCCCTAACCTTCTACAGCCCGCGTTTGAATGCTTGCTGCAGAGGTTTCAGTAGCATGTAGGACTCAGAAAGCTTGAGAGGCAGTCTCCTCTTCCCTGTCAGAATTTTACATTCTCAGGGGGCTTTCTGGATCCTATCTGAGTCTTGCTGGTTCACTGTCTTGTTTTCAGTCTGATTTATTGTGTTTGTTATCTTTTGCATTCATTTTCCTTTTCTATTAAAGTAGAAGCATCCAAGCCTTTAAGAGACCCTGGTTGTCAATATCAGAGGCCTTTTTCAGGTCTGGGCTTCCTGTGTTTGGTTTTGTCTTAGCTTTTATACAGACCCGCGGCCTGTTCAAATTTAGTCCGCAGGTACCCGCGTGTTGTTATAGCTCAGCACGCGTATGCACACGTGTTGTTTCAGTGACAGTCGCGGGCTTGATTGGTTGCTTTTCAGCCTGGGTGGGGCAGTCATCCCCTCCTGTGGTGAGAAGCGTTCCTCTCATGGGTTTGAGTCTGGGGCTGCACAGTCAGCAGGTTAGGTCCTCTTATCCTTAGTCTGCATTTTTATTAGTAGATGTTTTGATAGAAAAGACAAAAGAAAAAAAAAATTGTTTTATGGTTTTTAGAAAAGTGTTAGAATCGGTTCTTTCTTGGTTTCCTTTTAGCGTCTTTGCTCTGGTTCTTCACGATATGCGCTTTAAGCCAGAATTTTATTTTGTTTTCTTGGTTTTGTGCTTGTCGGCATTTTCCCTTTATTGCTTTATTTTGCAATTAAATAAAAAAAAATTCTCTTTTTCATTTTCTTCTTTGTTTGAAGATTGTGTTGTTGCATCAGTAGCTAGGAAGAAGTCTTTTTAAAATAATTTTTTGCATAAAATCTTAGAAAATTCGAAAAGAAAAGAAGTCTTTCTTGTTGAAAAGTTGTTGGTTTTTGCATTTTTTGTAAAAAAAAAAATTCCAAGCATTTCTTGTTCATTTTGCTTTGAGTCTTTACACACCATCAGTTTCACCTTCATACCTTGTGACATAAAAAATCCCATTAAAAGAAACGCCAATTAAAAACTATTAGACTTTTTGTTTGTAGGGTTCATACACTAGCTCAAGACTAGGGCCTTGGAATAAGTTGGAGAGTAAATTCTCCAAGGCCACTCAAACCAAACATTGGAGTCTGTCATAGGGAGTGTAGAATTCCAGTTACGGAAAGTTATCTGGGACCCCCCTCTAACACAGGGGCTAAACACGAGGTCGCGTAAGGAAAGGTAGTGGAGATAACCCCTCCAAAGCTGGACCAAGCGTAGTGGAGAACACATATCGAGGATTGGTTGAGGGATTCCGTCGTTTGCATTTGCCACGGAGATTCATGGGTCTCGAATCTGTTCGAGGTCCTCAGTTGTCTTTAGGACCATTTTCTCTCGATAACCTTGACAGGTTTCGAGCTTGATACCCTGCTCATTGCGGTCTACCCGACTATCGATTGTACCCACCTAGTGACAGTTCACCTGATGGCAAACTAGTTGCCAATCTTTTCTAGGGACATACACAGGAGACTGCGGGGGTATACCGCGGTACCTAGGATAGACATCAGGCCACGCTTTGTAGAGTATACCCAGAGGGTGCTTCCGTATTCGAGTTGCACTTGCACCGGTAAGTTGCTCTAGTGTTGGTTGTTGTAACTATTCTTCAAAATAGTTAGCGTTTGCTTGTATTATCTCATAGGGGCTTCTTTTAGTGTGTGTTACTATTTGTTCATGTAGAATACCTTAGAATGTTGTGGATCTTCTCACACAGTGGAGGATTCAAAGCTCCGTCGGTCACGAAGGCTTTTGGGCCTGCCGCCAGTTATACTGGAGCCACCCCCGCCACCATTGAGGCGGAAGCTAGACCAACAAGGGTCTTTCGAAGCAACTGGGTTACCAACCATTGAGCCCGAACAACACCCGGAGGAATCGACCACCAATCTTGGATTGGTTGAAACCTCAACCATTGATACTTGGCTGCAAGTGATTGTGCCAACTCAATTTTACGAAAGCCTGTTAGTGCCTCACACGGCTATGGAAACAAACGTTGTTACTTCTTATGGGAATTCTTCCATTCCCATAACTGTTGCTACCATAGGAGAAGCTTCTCCTAACTTTCCTTGTCGGCAGTCCGGGCTACCATGGTCTCGGCCGCAACTACGTCGCATAGTGGACCGACCCCATCTATCACGGTAGCCACACCTCCTTTCACACCTAGTGCGACAGGCCCTCTGTTTTCATACGGTATGCCTAGTTTGGGTACAAGTCCTGCACTCACTCACTCCACTTTACAGACTTTGGGTCTGGGGGCAGGGAGCTCTAACGCTCCTCTGCAAGGTCAACTTGGGGGCATTCCTATCCCTTTCAATGCTTTTCCTTACGCTGGAGGTCATATCTCTCCTTCATCCCCTTCGCTTGGTGGTTCGCATCAGCATTCCACCAGGCAGCCTACACACACAAGTTCATTTGGAGCCGGGAGTCAAGGAACACCTGCGCTAACTCAGCCGGTAGGTTTGTCACCATTTGTTTGGAATGAGACGTTTGGTAATAACACTTTCGCATCCACTGCTTTCCCATCTGGGGGCACACCTATTTTTGGAGAGTCTACTCCGGCATAGGTATTATTCCTGCGTTGGGGGCACATTTACCCAGACCTTGGAACTCAGGAAAAGGATCTGTTCCTTCCTCTGGAATGTCGTTCTGGGGTAGTTATTTCCAGAGTCAATGGAACCCCGGATAGACCTCTATGCCTCTCCCATTAGGACCAGCATGGAGTAATCCTTCCCAAAGTCCGTCAAACACTATGAATGCCCAACATCCTATGTCCTTTATGGGGAATCAGCCAATGATGTCTCTGCAAATGCAAAACCCTTACGTTGGTCAGGGCCATGGTTTCTACCAGAACCCGGGCCAGCAACCAAACTTTTCCTGGCAACCTGGTGCCAGTCAAACTCCAGGACCCTTTTATCCAGGCTATCAGTAGTAACCAAAACTACCATTCTTGGTGACGTTACACTTGCCAGATTTGACACGGTTGTTAAATGATCCTACCTGTCACGATCCGCGTTGGCCTCCTATGCCAACGAAGTTGACTTCGGACATACCAAATTTCGAGGCCAAGCCTAACAAAGATCCAGGTGATCACGTGACTACTTTCCACCTTTGGTGTTCATCTAACTCACTGAAAGATGACTCCGTCCAGTTGCGATTGTTTCAACGCACTCTTGTCGGGAGTGCCGCGAAATGGTACATCGAGCTTGATCGCTCGCGATATTCTTCTTTTGGTGAACTGGCTATGGCCTTCCTTAACCATTTCCAGTTACCTATCAGATACAACACCATCACAGAATTGCTAGCCAATTTTGAACAGACGATAGCGTACCATATCTCTGATCATATCTGAGAGTGGCAACGCTGAAAGAGTCTAATCAAGGTATCGGTTCCACCAGCATTCCTACTTGAGTGGTTCCTTAAGTATTTAGTACCGCAATTATCCAAATACATCGTAACTTATGGGGTTTTCTCTGAGGAAGATGCCATCATGAGGGCTCAACAGTTTGAGCTTATCTATTCTCATTCTGGTTTATTATACAACATCCTGCCGGATGCTCCATGATCAATCTTCGATAAAACTAGACAGAGAGTCGGACCACATGTCGATGGTATTGTTGGTTTGGCACAAACCAAGCCCATTGAGCAATTGAAAAAACAATTGCAGCAGTTATCTATACAACACTCAGCGGCCAGCGAGACTACTGCTTTGGCTTCTCCTCCTTCCCAAATGTCGGAAGTACACTCCGTATAGACGACTAACCCAAAGGCCACCCAGCAACCTGAAGGGAAGAAAAAACAATGCAAGAAGGGTAAGGGGGATAAGAAACTCACTGATAATGTTGGCGAGGGCACCACGGAAAAGAGGAAGGCGAGGTATCCGTGCAACTTATGTGCGGAAGACCACCCAACCCATATATGTCCTTGACTTGCGGAGGCCCAGCAGTTTGTCACACAACAACAACAGGTCGTGTTGACTAATCCCTTTCAGCATGGGAAAAATTTAACTCAAGCCTCTATAAGTGTCGAGGGGGGCAGCCAAGAAACCTGCCCTCCCCCAAACAATTCCTCTTCCGCAAATGTATATATGGTTAAAAGTGATGCTTTAATAACGACTAGAGTGCATGACTATAGTAAAAAAAGTGCCTCAGAGAAGGGCAAAGAAGTCGAGATCCCATCTCTTCCTCTACAGATTGAGAAGATGTTGGGTGAAACAATGACACGCATTCCAAAAGGTGCATTTAAGAGAGCATCTCACAATCCAAACGCAAGGGCCGCCCAGAATTATTCGTGTGGTGGAAGATTTATCCCAAACCCCTTGTGTTATGTTTTCTTTGGAGGTCCTCCAAAGTTGCCCCACTAAGAGGAAAGCCTTGTTGACTGCTTTAGGCTCTACTGAGACTTGTAACCCGGGTACCATCATGTTAGATATGACCGACTTGAAACCTCGTTTTCCTTACCACGTCGCATTTTAGATAGTAGTGGCTCACCCCACGAAAAATTTTACACGAAATATCTTCCGCATGGTGGTCGATGAGGGCGCTTCGACTTGTGTTATGTCGTTAGCATGCTGGAAATCCATTGGTCAGCCTGAGTTGTCTCCATCACCTACCCTCCTCACTGCGTTCGACGGTCATTCTTTCCAACCACATGGCATCATTTCGTCTTTCCCTGTGCAGTTAGGGGGAAAGACCGTGTGCGTCAAAGTAGAGGTAGTCGATGCCCCCATCGACTACAATCTCTTGTTAGGTCGTAGTTGGACTTATGCTATGCAAGCGGTGGTCACTACAGTTTTTTGAGTCTTATTGTTTCCACATTAAGGCCGAATAGTGACCATTGATCAATTGTCCCTCTCTCAACCTGACCCATCCTTGGGAGCATCCATGGTTCCCATGATAGATAATCCTCAAGCCGGTGTCATTAACATAGGAGTTGGTTTGTGCCCATCTTTGATGGGTACTTTCGATTACCCACCTCCTCAAGGAGTTGTCAAGTTTCTATCAACTCACCACAAGGCTGAGATTTTTCACGTTTCGTCATTCCGCACGACTTACTTTCAGGATCCGTGGATTCTTCCTTCCCCATCAACCACGATGGATGAGACAGGGCACGTTGGCATTTCCATGCCCTTGTCGGCCGTTGAAGTAGCGTACTCTTTGGTCCAGCAAGCTTCAGCTACTCCTGATCTGACTCCCACACAAAAGTTGGATCCACCTGTAGAGCCTATCTGGGCTCAGGGTTCTCTCGCTAATACCGATTCGTTAGACTTAGTCTTGCCTTATGACGAAGCTGTAATCGAAGCAATGACTAGTCTGGAAAAAACTTGGGAGGATATTCACCACAGATCATATTTCCTCCCAGAGTTAAGCTGAATTGAGGCAGGAGAATTCACTATCACCATGATGGGAGATCAGCCATGTCCCATTAACCTCTTAGCTACGTAGGAAATTTATGCTGAGGGAAATATGGCGACTATTGCTGCCACTATACCTATCAACATCTCCCGAAACCTAGGAATCGTGGAGAATGTCTTCGTCGGAGTGGATTGCTCCCCCGAAGAAATTCAGACTTATATGGATCTTTTTAAAGAATTATGCGACGTTTTTGCCTGGTCTTATGAGGAAATGCCAGGAATCGATCCGAAAATAGTTGAACATGAGATCACTACGTACCCTGATGCTAAGCTTGTTCGATAAAAAATTCATCCAGTTAATCCTAGGAAAGCAGCAGCCATTAAGATGGAGGTTGAGAAATTGCTCAAGGTTGGGTTCATATACCCTATTCATTTGACTCAATGGGTGTCAAACCCCGTGCCGGTCCATAAAAAACAAGGCACAATTCGCGTTTGTACCAATTTTTGTGATTTGAACAAGGCATGTCCAAAAGATAATTATCCAACCCCATTCATCGACCAGATCATTGATGAGTGCAGCGGTTGTGAAGCCTTTTCGTTCATGGATGGTTTTCCGGGTTATAACCAAATCCAAATCAAACCCGAGGACCAACACAAAACGACATTCATTTGTCTGTGGGGTACATTCACTTATCATAAAATGCATTTTGGTCTCAAGAATGTTGGAGCCACCTTCCAACGGACCATGTATTTTTCATTTCACGACCTCAAACATATTGTCAGGGCCTATATAGATGATTTAGCATCATTCTCTCGCAAGAGAAAGGATCATCCTACACACCTCAGACTAATCTTCGAACGTTGTCGCTACTTCAGGATTCGCTTGAATCCCAACAAGTGCAGCTTTTGTGTCACGTCAGGACGTTTGTTAGGTTTCATTGTTTCAACAACAGGGATCATGGTGGATCCTCTTAAGGTGGAGGAAATAGTCCAGTTTCCCCCCCCATGCACCATCTTACAACTTCAAAGTCTTCAAGGCAAGGCGAACTTCTTACGACGCTTCATCGCCAGCTATTTTGAAATCACCAAGGGCTTCATGCATTTACTGAAGAAAGATGTTCCCTTTTTCTGGGATGAAGAAGCTCAACGCTCTTTTGATGCATTGAAACACGCCCTCACTACCGCACCTTTGCTACGGCCACCGAATTATAACAAAGACTTCTTATTATATCTGGTTGTCGCGGAGTCAACCATAGGCATGGTTTTAGTTCAGGAGGATGATTCGTTTTCCGAATACGTGATCTATTACCTGAGTCGAGGCCTCGTAGGACCGAAACTTAATTATACACATCTTGAAAAACTTGCATTGGCAGCAGTTCATGCTGTTCAATGGTTCCGTCACTATGTTATGTTTCGTAAGACCACTGTCGTTGCCGTCGTGAATCCATTCCAGTATATGTTGACACGATGAGTTATCGGCAGCAAAATTAGTAGATGGATGGTAATCCTCCAAGAATTTGACTTAGACTTCATTTCAGCCAAGTCCAAAAAGTCGTTGGTCTTCGCAGAACTTATTTCGGAGCTTCCGGTTGAGTCAGGTGACGTTGTGCCTGAGGAATCGCCTATCCGGGGGGATATGTTTTTGATTGAATCGTCAGACCCCTGGTACGGAGATATACTGATCTATCTCCAGACCTTGAAGTGCCCCACCTCTACTTCTCATGATGAGCATCGGTGGATACACCATTAGGCCAAGAACTATCTCATACTCAATGATACGTTGTATCGGAGAGGTGTAGACTGCATCTTGCGTCGATGCCTCACTCATGAGGAGGTCGTCATAGTGCTTAACTATTTTCATATAGGAGCCTGTGGCAGTCACTTATCTGGGTTGGCAACAGCCCAAAAGATTTTATGAACAGGTTACTTCTGGCCCACACTTATCAAATATTGTATTGAGTCAGTCAAGAAGTGCCATCCGTGCCAAATCTTCTCACGAAAGATGAGGGCACATCCAGCTCCTATGTTTCCTGTCATCACAGTTGGTCCCTTCACTAAATGGGGGATTGATTACACTACTTCCAACCCCCCATCTGTGAGGGGGCACCGCTATATCATCGTAGTTGTCGACTACTTCACTAAGTGGGTCGAATCTATGCCAACGTTTAAAGATGATGGAGAGACTGCAACTCTCTTCTTATTTAACCAAATCATAGCACGATTCGGCGTCCTGAGAGAGATTGTCACTGACCATGGCAGTCACTTTTAGAACCAAATGATGTCCGAGTTAACATCAAATCTTTGGTTATGGAAAGAACATTCCTCACCTTACTATTCCCAAGCCAATGGGTAGGTGGAAGCTGTTAACAAAACTCTCAAAACGATGCTACAATGAACTATCAACTTAGCCAAGTCGAATTGGCATTTGATGTTATACTCGGCATTATGGGCTTATCGAACCTCAGTTAATACTGCAATCAGTTTCTCACCTTTCCAACTCGTTTATAGGCTGGAGGCAGTCTTTCCCATCAAATGTCAAATTCCATCTCTAAAATTGGCAGTACAGTTATTGCCAGACACTTCTCCACTTGAAGAACGGTTAGTACACCTTGAGCAGCTTGATGAACAATGTCGCGATGCAGCCCTGGCCAATGAAGCTCATAAACATAAGGTCAAGTTTCAATATGATAGGTCTGTTCGTCCTCAGGTTTTCTCTGAGGGTGACCTTGTCCTGGTTTACGACCAAGATAAGGACCCCCTGGGGGCAGGAAAGTTTAAACCTATGTGGTTCGGACCCTTCATTATTAAAGAGGTTTTAAAAAAGGGCGTTTATTTTCTGGTCGATTTTGAAGGGAATGCTTTGGTGGAGCCTAGAAATGGGCTCTACCTCAAGAAGTATTACTCATAACATGGTCATTGTGGGTAACTTTTTGTAACATATGTATAGTCTTTGCACTATTACTTTTTTACATTTCTTTTGAAAAACGTGTTATAGACGTGTCATTAATGTTATCTTTCGTCAATATGGCAGATGTCAAGTGAGTCTGAGGTGTTTGTTGGGTATGCGGATGGTGCTAGTAGACACACGCATAGGCTTGCCTCCACAACTTGGGTAATCTTTACACCGCAGGGTCAGTTGTTATCTTCCGGAGGGATATGCTTAGGTGACACCACAAATAATGTTGTTGAGTATAGTGCAGTTATTGAGTTTCTTCGTGACGCTTTGTCATTGGGTATCTCTTGTCTTCGGTTCTATCTAGACGCTCAACTGGTTGTGTCACAGCTAAACAGAATATACTAAGTCCACAATCCGACTTTACACCGACAATTCCTTAGGGTACGTCTCTTGGAACGCAACTTTGATTATATTACATATTTTCATGTTCCTAGGAGTCTAAATCAAATCACAAATACTCTAGATAATCACATTTTAGATTGGCATCTTGCTCACACATAAAAAAATCATGATCATACACATGTAAATACATTTTTGCACACATAATCCATAAAGACACAGAAAAGAAATAAAAAACCATATATAAACATGATAAAATCCTCAGAGTACATAGATGGACGCAAGCACCTCAAAAAGTGGGAACCATAACGAGTCACTGGGCTTATGCCCTCAAAAAATATATACATATCGGTGCTCGTGTCACATAAAAGTATACAAGTTTGTTCAGGGCCTATGGGCCTTGTTATACTCAAATACAGCCTGACCCAAACGCCTAAACAATCAGACCCATGTCCGAGGTACCCCCACAATGTGAGTCTGCAAGGAGGGAGGCAAGTCCTCTATCTCTGCCATGGGAACTGTGCGAGTGAGCACAGTGAAGTTCCACTCAATCCGCCTAAGAACCCTCTCGGCCTCTCCTACTGGGAGGTTCCCTGCCACTACTGCTCCCCCGACGGCAGCAGCTACGGCCTCTGGCCGTGGGTGGCGCCTGTTCCGTGCATAATCGATAGGTCGCACGGGTCCCACATCTGCATGCAATACAATGATCACCCATCAAAAACTCTGTTATACAAAAACATGATATATATATCAAAAATACATAAAAATTACATATGCAAACAAAAAAACTAGGTAGGTGGAGAATTACCCATCTCCCCTCGCTCCTCACCAGGAGGCACTGGTATCACTGGATCTCTGGAAAAATCGATCCCTGCATATGGGTAATCCTCAATAGTCGGGATCTGTCATGACAGCCAAGCGAAAAATTCTTCATTGAAGGCCTTTGTGGTCCTTCCGCCACCCTGTCGCGGCAGCAATGCTGCCCATCTGCATACTGTGGGGAAAGTAGCCAGATGTCCTCGTACTATCAACTGAGGACTGAAACATGGAACTCTCTCAAAGAAAAACGAACACAGGATAGTCCCAAACCCGAAGTTCCGGTGTGTCCGCTGTCTGCAAGCTGTCAATTGACCTATCATGCTTGCTAATAGTGTGGTGCTCCAGTCAAAAATCTGTGCATTCATGCACTGAATTGCACAGTCAAACTGTGTGTGCGAAGCCTGATGCACGGTTGCGGAGCCGGTAATTCGCCCAATGAGCGATAAGATGGTCTGAAGGGCAAGGCTAGTAATACTGCCAACAGGTATCGAGGAAGTCCTCTGATTGGTCCCAGCCACACAATATTCCTCTATCAACTCCGAGACTTTGCTCGGCCCCACAGGAAAAGTCTAAAAATTAACTGGTTCCCCTCTCCTCGAGAGGCCAGTCAAAAAATAAATATCCTCGGTGGTGGGCACCAAGGATTGCCCCTCTATCATAAAGGCCTCTGCATCTGTGTGCCAATAATAAACCAAGGCATTCAGTAGCCTGGGTTGAGCATTCATAAACGGACACAAAAAGAATTTTACTAAGCCACACTGCATCAGCACGGCCATAACATTCGGATCTGTAGCCACTAACTCATTGGCGGCCTCGTGCTCCCTCTCCCTCCACTGAACATACATCCTGCCAAAACCACAAGGAAAAAAGGGGGGAGTCAATTCTTGATTCAATCAATTTTTCCATCACGCGGGGGGCACCCGCGGGCTGTCGAGGTGACAGTCGCGGGTACCCACGTGCAGCTTTGACTCTGCGCGCGGGTACCCGCAGGCTGTCCCTGGACAACCCGCGTTTTCCTAGGGCTGACCTCTTTGAGGTCGAAGCCCCCCCCAGAACACACTTAAAAGTAATAAATGAAGTATTGAATTGCAAGATAAGGGAGTTTGTACTTACTTGGTCCAAGCAGAAGTCTGTTTCGTCCCAGAATCACGATCTTTGGCAAAGGGGGTCTTTTGGCTTCAGAGTCAATTTCCAAATCAACAATGGTGATAATGAGCTACCAGCTTCTATTTATAGACTTTTTGGCCTCTTTTTGTCACTTTTTTGGGCCCCTTTATCAGTTTCTTTATACCAAAAACCATTTTGAGTGGTTCAGGAGTTATATGGGAGGGATTTGATCAGGTATTGGGACAATTTTCATTGAGTTTCAAAAAATAAAAATAAAAATATATTGACGGTCCATAAAAAAATTCTTCAAAATTCAACTTCAGCATATAAGGTAGGATTTCATCCCGACTGTTTCATCTCGTTGCCTTTTGTTCTTATAACATAGGATCGATCCCATCCGGTTGTGGCACAGAACCGTCATATCTGCTCTAGAAGTGTCGCAACTTGGTGGTAGAGCTTACCAAAACATGGATGCCCTAGGTAGTTCCTGGTTGCATTATGGTGTCCATGCCATTTCAAACAACACTGTAGGTTCGGCAGTCCGTATAGTCTTTCCTAAATACGAGTTTGAGCCTCATTCGCATGGGTCTTTTTCACTCTTTGTCTTACCCTCCGGACTCCCAAAACATAACGGGTCTCCTTTTAAGCCCTTTTCAGACCCTCTAAACATGAAAAGATTATCGAGCGATCTTGTGATCTTTCACGCTCATTAAACTGAAATTTGAAGTCACGTCTGTTTGGCGGTAGTTTACCCCTTTTTCGGTCCGGACGTTCAACTGTACGAACAAAGGTATACTCTATTGAATTTCCATTCTTTAGAAGAGTATCTTCAGGTAAGATTTTATTCCTTTTTCGGGCCTGAGGGACTAAATTTACGAAAAAGAAACCCCCCCGGAGTCCATAGTTAAGCTCTTTTCAGACTCCCTAAAATTGAAAAGATCGTCGAGTGACCTTATTCTTTCACACTCATTAAAATGGTCTAGAAGAACATTCCCGACGAAGTCCATAGTTAAGCTTTTTTCAGACTCCTTAAAATTGAAAAAATAACCGAGTGATCTTGTCCTTTTCACACTCGTTAAAATGGTTTTGAATTGACGTCTAGCCGGTGCTAGTTTACCCCTTTTTCGAACCGACTAGACTATCTTCGAAAAAGGTACCCCAATGGAGTTTCCTTTTATGCTTTTTCAGACTCTTTAAATATGAAAAACCACCGAGCTGACCTTCTCTGGGCTCGTTAAACTTACATCGAAGGACATTACCATTGTGTGTTCTATCAACCGCATTCGCATCCTTTACCCATCATCCTAGTAATAGTTTGCCTTTGCGTCTTAACACCTTTGGCCACTGGAGGATTTTTCCCAAGTACTATTTCCCTAGAACATCAGTCTTGTCCTTGTGACTTGAGCTTGTATGTTTGTTGTACTCGTTCCTCCATTTGTAACGTAATATCCCTTTATTCTTTTTCAACATCATCAAAAAGAACAAAAAAAAAAAATCAAATATACCCCAAAAAGAGGATGGGAAAAGTATTTTCTTTATTGGCAGCATCATGAGTCGCCCTTGGATAAAGCAAATCTGTCCATTTGATTCATCAGACTATGGGATGTAGTACGACCTTAGGAAGCTTTGCTCGTTGTACAGAGTTGTGTCCTCCACCGTTTGGTTACTCTTCCAAACATATGGAGAGTTTGCATTGCCTCCTTCTTCGTAGACTTATGATTAAAAGATATGTTGCCTCATTCTTATCACTTGTCATGCTATTGTCCAAGGGAAGTTTGTCACTAAGCCTGAGTCGGCCCCTTTGCAATATGTCTCTTGTCCGCATACCCGACCATCCTGAACGTCCAATCAAGTCTTTGTTCAAAATCATTGAAGCCTTCAGTCCGATCATCAAGATTATCAAGTCCATAACCGACGAGTCGTCAAAGACCTCTGGGTAGTACAATTGTACACTCATATTACACTCCTACCTGAGTTTAGAAGATTTTGAAGTTGTTGCTCGAGCTCTGAAGTACAGCCATCAGGCCAAATCAGCTTCTGGGAGATGGATACTTTATATGTATATCTTTTTGATTTCGAGATGTAGCTCCATTGTGTATTATTCGCGGCTACTCTTCATAGTTATTTGACATGGATCTACAGTGTAGTTGATTGGTAGCCATGGTTCTTTTTTATCCTGAGCATGGGTATGCCCGCCTCGGTGAGACGTTTGATATTTTTTGCAGACGGCACCTCCCGATTCCTGATTCCTGGGCTCACTCATTCAGCATATCAGTACAGATTGGTATAGAATTGGTAATGTATTTCGGCCATCAAATGCTCTTCTGACCTCACACATTAGGGGGCATATGTTATAACCCTAAATTGCACCACACATGCTTACCTGGCATCAGGCCAACTCATATCTCTTCATTTCCAAAGCCATGCTGAATAAACTCTTGAAAACCCTCTTAAATCAAGTGGCTTGTGCCCTAACCCTCTACTGCACGCGTTGGAACGCTGGCAGGCCCACTACTGCATGCGTTGGAATGCGGGCTGGCCTACTACAGCCCGCGTTTACCTAACAAAGCACAAAAATAGGAAAGTTGTCGACAGGACGAAAAGCTTTGGGTCAGTTAACTAAAACTCCCATCCATGCATGGCCGAGAGTTCGTCCAAAACCCTGGCTCCTTCTAGCCTATAAAGGAAGGGGTAGGGGTACTATTTGGAGGAGGAAAATCATAGCAAAGAAACTCTGCCCAATTGCCGAATCCATTTATCCCAATCCTTTAGCCTTTCCTCAAGCTTAAGGAGAATTCAAGCAAAGCAGTTGGAGGACAAAGAAGAGGAGGAGCCCAGGATCAGGATCGAGGAATGGTGGTCGATCTCTATCATTATTGTAAGTTGATTCATCTTGAGATTAATAAACAATACTTTTCCCGTCCCAATGCATGAGTTTTATATGTTTTATTCAATTTATGCTTAATCTCTAACCCTCTAGTAGAAAAATAGCATGCATGCGTAGTGTTTTGTCTTGATTGCAGGATTGTCTTTGGAAGGAGCAGCATAAGAAAATGAACAAAGCGCAACAGAGGATCTACACCAAACATCAGTAAAAAGGTTAGTAGGTTCTTTCCATGTTTGCATGTGAAAAAGGGGTTTTGAGTTTTGGGGTGATAGGTTAAAAGTGATTTCTTTAGGGTCATTATATGCATGCAAGTTCAGCCCTAGCTTGTTAGTCTGTAGGGTATTATTTCCCAACAACACCCTACGGTGCAGATTTTGGCTGGCTGGGAAGGTAACCCAGCCACCCCAACTCCATAAATGATGCATTTTTTTTATATTGTACATACTGTACATAGTTTTCCAACTGAGTGCTTAGTTTTTTTAGTTTGTTTTATAAAAATTCATATAGGAAACAAGAATCAGCACAGATAATTACAATTAGCACCTTTTTTTGTTCCATACTACCGTTTTGTTTCATCACATGGACTCTGTCTTTTACATATTCATGCAACTGTTGTTCCTTTTTCGCGTGCCTGTCGTTCCTTTTTGAATGGAACAACTATTGTTCCTTTCTCGCGTGCCTGCTGATCCTTTTTGAATGGAACAACTGTTGTTCCTTTCTCGTGCACCTGCTGATCCTTTTTTAATGGAACAACTGTTGTTCCTTTCTCGCACGGCTGCTATTCTTTTTTGAATGGAACAACTGGTGTTCCTTTCTCATGCGCCTGTCATTCCTTTTTGAATGGAACAACTATTGTTCCTTTCTCGCACGCCTGTTGTTCCTTTTTGAATGAAACAACTGTTGTTCCTTTTTCGCATGCCCATTGTTACTTTTTGAATGGAACAACTGTTGTTCCTTTTTCGTGCGCCCGTTGTTTCCCTTTTGAATGGAACAATTGTTGTTCCTTTTTCGCGCAATTGTTGTTCCCTTATTTACTATTCAAATGCTAGTCATTCCTCCGTAAGTGTGGCTTTCATCAATTAATTCTCACCAACACTGTTTCTAATCGTAATTACAATGATCTGTCATTATTTTTTGGATGATCCCTCACACCTTATCAAAAATATTTTTTTGGAATAATCTCTCTGAAATATCTTAAACCTTGTTCATAATCAATCACCACCATAAGTTGTTCCTTTTCCTCATATATACAAATATACCTGAATGATATTCTACCTCCATATTATAATGGGTCTTCAGCACACTTTTGTTTGGAATCTCTATACTTCCTTATACCATCCCTTACTCTTAAGGAGTAGATGAGCCTCCCTAAATAAACACTCACCAAAAAAAAAAAAAAACATATATATAATATAATAAAATTTTCCATAAAGAATAGGGGGTCTCATCATGAGCCAACCTACCACGATCATAGGATACTAATGTAAGTGACATTCCCACTTTGGCTACCACACCAGGGCAATGGCCTTTGACACTTTTTTGTCAAAGGACAAGAGGTCTCATCACGAGCTGGCTTGTTCACTTACGTTACAATCTAGTGATTGGCATTATCATCATCTGGCCACCAAACCAGGATAATGGTCTTCTTGGGAAAAGTCAATTCAAATATTTATTAAAGACAAAAATAAAAAATAAAAAATATGCAATAAGAATCTCTTTTTCATAAAAGAATAGGGGGTCTCATCACAAGCCAACCTGCCGCGATCATAGGATACTAACGAAAGTGACATTCCCACTATGGCTACCACACCAAGGTAATGGCCTTTGACACTTTTTGTCAAAGGAAAAGAGGTCTCATCACGAGCTGACTTGTTCACTTACATTACAATCTAGTGAGTGTCATTATCACCATCTAGCTACCAAACCAGGATAATGGTCTTTTTATAAAAAGATGTTTTGTATGTTTATGAAGGATACAGGCTCATCTATGGGTTAAAAGGAAACCCTACCGAGGCTGTGAATTCCTATGGGTAGCAGTGGCTCTGCCTATGGTATGGAAGATTATCTAAAAATACCAAGTTTTGCATGTCTCTAGATCTCCTTTAAAATGAGGCTATCATATCAGTTATACTCAATCACTAGGAAAAGTAATAGTATTATGTTATGTGGATTATTTAAAAAATATATATCATGAACATATTTAACCTATTTTTGATTGATTTCTCCATAAATCATTTTTGCACATAGGTGTACTAACTTTATAAATTCCACACATCAAATGACTATCGTTTAAATGATTTTTGGTGGCATGTGTATTTTTGATAATTATATTTGATTAGCCCTATTAGGGGCAGTGACGCAATCATTACCTCTTATCCGAGAGTACCCGCACTCATGGCTTCCACCTACAATGACGGTCGAGGATGACCTCTACATTAATGAGGGGGATGCTCAGCACACTTCTCGACTAGCCGTAATGATTGCAATTAATACAAAACCACGTTTTTATACAATTATCGTCACTGATATTTTCCATTTATGGCATCTGTTTTTCCAAAGCTGGTCTAACCAAATTCATAAACAGGAACGATAGTCGTTCTTTCTTCTCATAGAAATATGGGTGGCAGAAGTGTGCATAGAGAGCCGGCATTACTTCGGGTTACTGAACAGGTGAGAGAAATCCTACATCACCTAGGGTGGACAGAATACTTCAACCACTTGCAAGGAGATGACACAAATGTCACAGTGGAATTCTTTCAAAACCTGCAAGGTGAAAGCTCTACGGTGTAGGGTATACGAATACCAATCACCTCAGAAATCATAACAGAGGTCATAGTCCTCTCTAACACAGCTAGTCAATGGACAGGGAAATACACGAAGCTGAGGGAAGCTGTGGAATCTTTCGTAGAACCAGGGGAAGAATTGGACCAAAAAGGTAAAGGACTAAATCCTAATACCCTCAGTGAACCATGGATGGAATTGGTGGGGATATTTCAACACTACATCACCTGCGATGGACGGTATGATGTAATTCAGCCACGCCATCTTAAATTGATGGCAGCCTTGAAGCAACGATTAGTACTTAACCTTCCTTTCTTCCTAGATATCGTATTACATGAAGTCTCTCTAAGGACACAAAAGTCCAAAGACCCTTTTGTTGTTATTATCCATCACAAGCTAGTTAAATTGATAGTGGATAAAGCACTGAGTCAAAATCAGTTGACTTGGGAAACTTTGATTGAGAGCAATAGACCTCCACAATTGGAGCAGGCGACCACCACCCAAAGGGAAATTTCACCACTTCAGACTGAATCTGAACCAGAACTTGCCCAAACCATTGAGGGAAATATATCACCACTTCAAACTAAAGTTGAACCAGAACCTGCCCAAACCAGTGAGGGAAATATTTCACCACCTTAGATTGAAGTTGAACCGGAACTTGCCTAAACCATGGAGGGAAATATTTCACCACCCCAGATTGAAGTTGAACCAGAACCTGCCCAAACCAGTGAGGGAATTATTTCACCACCTCAGACTAAAATTGAAGAAGAACCTGCTCAAATTATTGAGGCCAGTAGACCTCCACAACTGGAGCAGGCAACTACCACCCAAAGAGAAACTCCAGTGCCCCAAATTGAATTTGAATTAGACCCTGCTCAAACTACTTAGGCCCAGACCTCACAGACATAGGCAGTAACAAAAAGAAGGAAGAGAACAATGGTTTCTCTTAGATCCCCCCCTAGGACAAGGAAGAGAAGCAAACAAATCCGGGAATTAACTGAAGAAATTCAGGATGCAACAGAGCACCCTGAAGAACCTCAGAATGTCATGGAGAATCCTTTACAGGAAAATACTCAAAACATTGACCAAGCAGGGCAGACAACACAAAAAGATAATCAGGGAAACACCCAACCTGCATCAAAGCACATGGAAAAACACTTTTTTAAGAGTTATGAGATAGAACTGGCTCAGGTTCTGGGGAACTTAGGAACCTCAACTAACAGGGATGAACATAATCTGGAAGTAGAACCAGAACTAGGTTCCTCTTCAAAAATTGCTGAAGACTTTCCTGACACTGAAATGTCCTTTCCAGATGACACAGCACAGGGGGAATTTATTTTTGAAGAAAGAAACCCCCTTGAACAGACAGAGAACTTAGAAGAAGCAAAAGGACAAACATTTGTTGAATGAAATGAAGAGGACCTCAAGATCCCCCATAGACAGAAATCATCCAAAAGCCAAAAACGAATTAGGAAATTAAAGAAAGAAAACAAAGTGCTACAGAAGAAGGCTAATAGGGTTGTAAGATTAAAGAAGAAAGTGGAAAAGCTCAAGGAGATTATCAAAGAGTTGAGAAAATAGTTGGAACTAGCAGACAAGGTCTACAAGAGAAAGAAAAATAAAATGGCAAGATGCAAGGAAGAAACCCTCTTCCTAAGAAATAAGCTAGTACAACTTCTATAGGAATACAGAAAAATCCTGAGGAATTAATGGTAGAAGAAACAATAGTTCAGGATGAAGATGTAATTCCTGAAGAAACACAAGAGATGGTTGATACTGAGATACAGATAGATACTCTGGTTTTAGAGGAAACAACTCAACGTTTTGAGAAAAATGCTACTATTAGGAGACTGGAAGAAGAACTACTGTAGTCCCAACAAACCTTGACTCAAAACAAAGGCAAATTATCAACGATAACAGGGCAATTTCAGGAACAGAGCATTATCATGGATAGACTGGAGGCAGAGCTTGCACAGACCCAGCAAGCACTAATTCGCTCCAGAGAAGAAATGAATGAATATCAAACATCCCAGTCTCGGGCACAGGGTGCCATCATTCATGAGCTAAAAGAAGAATTGGAACAAGCCCAACAAGCATTGATTCAATCCAGAGAGGAGATGAGTGTTATGGAAGAACACCAAACATCTCAATCTTAGGCACAGAGTGTCATTACTGATAGACTAAGAGCATAATTTACACAAGCACAACAAGCATTGGTCCAACACCAACAGGAAATGGTGACTAAGACTGAATATCAAAGGGTTTTCAATGAATTGAAAGATATGACAACAATAGAGGGAAAAACTTATACTGCGCTTACCAGAGCCCAATTGATGGCAAACTCAATTGTAAGAAGCTTTGGAGCAAATCAAACACATCTATGATGTATATTCTGATGCCATCAATTGCAGAGCCCCTGCCACTAATTATGTTTTATTCTTACTGGAGAGGTATTTATTGTTGAGTGTAAAGGCCATCAGAGCAGGTAAACCCATTTCCTTTACTATTGTTCCAGAATTTATTTCATGTTTCAGACATCAGGAAGAGAAGGTACAATACCTTCTGTGTGAATTATATTTCCATAATATCATTTTAGATGAAGTTAGAGGATACAACCCTAGCCTCTTCATAGGGGACATTCAATTTCAGGCATTCCTGTCCTTTACTAGGAACCAAGTCAGATGGGGTACGGCTCACAAAATGTTCATTAATAGAGAAACTGGTTTAGATCTTTGGATTAGAGGAGAGCCTCCAAAATCCATCCCAGCCATCATGCGACACAAGACCTTCATGAAAAGGGCAGGAGTTGTGGACTCATTGGCTCCTATTCATTTATATGTCATTCACTCAGGTATCACATATTTTAGAGAATTCAAGGAAGAAGCCCTTGCTACCTCCAAGTTAAGATGGGATGTATCCTCTAATGAGGTTGAAAGTAGAGAACCCTTTGGATATAAGAATTTATTTGCAACAACCTTCATAGTAGAAAGATATGCTAAATTACTCCAGGAGGAAGGACCTGCTTGGATGGGATGCAGGTATAACCCCCCTCTCCTCTGGTTTCCTCCAGAAGTTTACTAGAAGGATTTTCAAATTAATAAAAAGAGACAGGAAGCCTCTTTTGATGAAATCAAAAGAAGCCATGGTTTCAGGAGACCTGGTGAACCCACTTTTCCTCCCTGAAACACAACTGGTTTACATGAAATACTCTAGCTTGCATGAGGACATGCAAGAAGGTAAGTTGGGGGGGTATGTTGGGTTACGAAAAAGGTAAAAATATCTTCCTTTTTGTCCACAGTTTATGATATCATTATGATTGAATTTTCAATTAATTAGGAATAAATAGGAAAGAACATGATTAATATGTCTCTTAGAATTTTTATTTAATTTTTATTAAATAGATTCTAAATTATGATTGTAATGGTTTGATTTTGTTACAGAATTGGACAAATAAAAAGACGACCAAAGAGATTTTGGCTATGCAAAAGCTATTGAAGATTGAAGACGTTTTAGGCGCAAAGCAGTTTGAAGATAATACATTTGCTATATTGTAATTTTATAATAGTAAAGCAATCCTGAGGATCTTTCAATCCTCAGGATAGCTTGATTTACCCAACTATTGTAATATATAAGAAGATAATAGATCCAGAAAAACATATAGAAAAAACTGCATTTTAAGTATTCAGATTCAAAATTGCCCTGCGTGAGCAATTGTTGTAAATGTTTAACCAGTTATTGAATCAATAAAAATTTTGAGTGTTTTTATCATCCTTGTGTTCTGAGTTTCTCATAGCAGTACTTTGGAAGACCGAGGGCCCATTCTGAAGAAGCTACTATCTCTTTTTGTAATTATATCAGTTCAAGAGTTTTGATTTCTATTTCGTGATTCAAATTTCTTTTAATTGCATAAGTGTATCAATGAATTAATGATTGTTTGCAGAAGATAGGAATTTCCTTAAGTATTCATGATTGTTGTTATGATTTCCATTTCTGAAGATTGTTGCTTAACATTTCCTCACATTTTCACCTGCGTTGTTCATTTGCTTTAGATTTACATTAGACGTTCCTTTCAATTAAGGTTGCGATAGTTGTTCCTTTCCATTAAAGTTACATTAGATGTCCCTTCCGATTAGAATACAGTTGTTATTTCTTTCCATAGATAGAATAATTCGCTATGTCCTTTCCAGTAATTAGAATTCATGATTAATAAATTAAATTTGCAAGTCCTTTCTTAGATTCAATTACTGCTTTATGGTTAAGTGAATTCAATTAGATTAATTAGTTCCTTTCATTTTACAGCATCTTAGTAATCATATTTCAATCTCATTTAGTTCTTAGAATCTTTGGTGAATGTTTGAGTAACTTGATTGTTGATGAACTCATATTTGGTTTAGCTACACGATTTTAGGCTACTTGCATAAACTTTACCGATATTCTTGAGATAAAAGATGAATCCTTGGGTTGATAAATTAATGTTAAACTAAGGTTGTTTTTTGGACATCTTTAGAGCCCAACAATAATGTACCTTGCCTCTGTTCTTTTGGCTGGTGGGTTAATTGGTCCCACAAATTCGATTGCCCATTTTTCAAATGTTTGTAGTGTTACTTGTGGTTGTAGTGGAATCTCGTCTCTTCTATTGTGTTTTCCTACCCTTTGACAAACATCGCATCTCTGACAGTACTCTTTCGAGTCTCTGTGAATTGTTGGCCACCATAGTCCTATGCGTAGTACCTTCTGCATGGTGGATTTTCCTGCATAATGCGCTCCTGCCATTCCCTCATGGGCTTCTTCTAAAATTCTTGGTCGTTTTTGCTCTAACACCTACCTTCGCAAAATGTTATCTGTGCCCATCTTGTATAAATGACCTGCAGTCAGTTGATATTCGGTCATGCAAACTACTAAGTTCTTCTTCTACGTGGTCGTATATTCGTGCAGTGTAGTACATGTGCTCAAGTACTAGATGATCTATGTGAAATAATCATCAGCAATCTGTACTGAGAATAACTGTGCATCTGGAAAGTTGTCTTTTAAGTTCGTAGGTTCTTCTCCATTTGTGACCCTTGATAGGTGGTCAGGTCTTGCATTTAGTTTTCCTGGTTTAACTATTACTTCAAAGTCAAATTCTTGAAATAATAGTAACCATCGAAAAATTCTCCCCCAACATTGGCTTGTTGACTAGGTATTTCAAGGCTGAGTGATCTGTGAACATCTGAAAGTGTTTTCCCAACAGGTAATGTCTGAACTTCTACAGTGCATAGACCATGTCTAGGCCTTCCCTTTCTGTCATGTTATAATTATGTTCTAAGTCTGATAACTTCCTTCTTGCAAATGCTATCGAGTGATCCAAGTCTCCCACTCCTGGATGCACTAAGATAGCTCCAAGTGTTATCGTTGATGCATCTACATGCACATGGAATGCCTTTTCCTAGTATGGAAATACTAATATCAGCGCATTGACCATATTTTCCTTCAGGGTATCCAGACCGTGTTGACACTCATCATTCCATTGATACTTTCTATCCTTTCTTAACAACTTTTCCATTGGTGTTCTGATATTTGCATATCCTTTGATGAATTTTCTGTAGTATCTTGTGTGTCCTAACATCACTTGTAGATGGCAGACTGTTTTTTTTGTTAGTAATTTAAAAATGACTGTGATCTTTGCCAGATCTACTAATAAGCCTTGTTTACATATTATATGGCCCAATAGTATCCTAAACGACGTCCCAAATATGCATTTCTTGATGTTCAGTGATATATGACATTGTCTGCATCATTCTAACATTAGTCGTAAAACTTCCACATGGTTTTTCAGCAGGCTATATACTGTCCAGTCATCCAGGTATACTTCAAGAAACTGATGGATGAATTCCTTAAATGATGCGATGACCATTCTGAAAAATATTGCTGGTGCGTTCTTTAGTCTAAATGACATGACTTTGTACTAATAAGATCCCCATTATGTCGCAGTCGTGGTCTTATGTTTGTCTTCCTGTGCTATATTAATCTGATGGTATCCCAAGAATCCATCAGTGAATGAATAAGATTCATGTCCTCCCACATTCTCTAACACTTCATATGTGAACAATGTAGAGAATGGGTCTTGTAGGCATGCATCGTTCAACTTCCTCAAGTTGACGCATATCCTTATTCCTCTTCCATGTTTCTTGTCCTACACTACTATCAGACTTATCCATTCTGACTCCTCAACTGGTTTGATGATGTTGGCTTCGAGCATCCTATCAATTTCATCTTTAACTTTTTGTTTATATATGGAGTTTAGTCTGTAGGGTCATTGTTTGGTAGGTCTCATGTCAAGTCTGAGTGGTATCTTCATTTCTCCTAGTTCTCTGGCTATACCCTTCATCTCTGTGAATGTTGTGGGAAAAAGGTCACTATATTCGCACAACAACTCTTGATCCAAGTAATCTCCAATGCTGGCCATTTTGGGTTGTTTCCCTGTCCCGATGTTCACTTTATTTACCTTGATTGGCATGAAAATGACTTCTGATTCTATGGGTGGTCCCTCCACATCTCTTTTTCCTTCTACTTCATCAATCTGAATATCGCGTAGGTCCTCTTCATCTGGTGCTTCCTTCTGTACATGGTAACATGACAACAGTTCTTTGATTGTCTGTTTATTCCATTGTTTCTCTTATGTGATAAATTCTATTTCCAGTTCTTTGATTAATATTACTCCTCTGATCTGTTTGAGGGTTGCTCTATGTTGGGGTTCTCATGGTCGAATGAGAATGTGATTGTGAAGTTTTGTTGTAATTTCCTCCATGTCGCAGTTCCTTTGCACAATTCTTGGTCTGTATACCAGTTCGTTGGTATGCCCTCTAAAGTATGTATGAAGTGATGAGGCCATTCCTCTGGTGGTGTCATTTTCCACCACATTTTTCACTTCTCCAAGTGTTCCACTGGTGTCCCTTGTCCTTCATACTGCTAATGTTTGTTGTTTTCTTGTTCTACGTCAAACCGTATGCACAGTAATCACTTACATTGATACAAGTCTATGACTGTCTCTTTATGTGCACCCCACCATCTTATGGGTGTGGCCTTTAGTGATAAGTCAAGTGCTAACAATCTATGATTCTATAATACTTCGTCTTCATATTGTGTCAAGAATTTTTCCAAATCATTTAGTTCATGGAAACTGGGTGGTTCCTTGATTTATGTGTGTACCCACCTTATTCCGCGGTCTATTCTTGCACATATTCTCATGGATACTTCGTGTAGTCTCTGCTGCCAGTTTCCTAGCCTGGTGTCTGATTCTATTGCACATGAAGTAATGCTCTACCAACTGAGTACCCCTTCTGTAGTTGGGCTTATGTAATCCTCATTGTGCGTAGTTGTTTTGTACAACCGACCAATTTCCTCTTAGTCCAGAAAAGTGGGTTCTATGAACCTCTCCCCTTTAAATGGATCTAATGGTGCTATGAACCTGTATTCTTCGGATTCAAATGTCATTTTCTAGGTTTTAAAATTGATTATGGCCTAGTTGTCAAATGCCAAATCTAGACCAAGAAATGTCGGGTAAGGTGTTGTGTCGTCTATTATTTCAATGACTTTGAAGTCTACTTTAGTCTGCACTCCATCAATATCTACTATCACTCCTTTCATTCTACCTATTGGTAGGACCCTAGGCTAGTTTGTTAGTTTCAAATGGATATTTGAGTATCTCAGTGTTGGATCTCCCATTCATTGCCATGTCTTCTTTGGTAATACATTCACTTAGGATCCTAGATCTAGTATAATGTCTCCCATGTTGAAATCCCCAATGTTAGAATTCAGTCTAAATTCCTTGTTTGTTCTTCTTCTTGTGTGTAGGTGGTTAATGGTTTTTGGTTCTGGATTTTCGTCCATCTCACTACTACATTTATCTAGTATGTTTTGCAGTGTTTTCACAGATGAAGGATCACTTAATACTTTCACGCATGATTGAAAAAATCCTTTGATTGTACTTACTTGTCCCATGGATTTCATTTCGTTGGTGTGATATAGTGAGGGCGGCATCTCATATTCTGAGGCTTCCTTGAATAGATGCACAATTGAAGTTGACGTTGTGTCCTCCTAAAATTCTTGTATGGATTCCTTAAAGGTCTCCTTTTCTTTTTTCATGTTGAACTACTTTCTTGGTTCAGTGTTCTTCTTTACCATTAGTTTTATGCTAGTTCTTGTCGAACTATGTCAGTGCTTGTTTTCATTCCTCCACAAGTGAATATGTTGATGTTTCACCCATCATCCCTTGCTTCATATGAAATCCACTGAACATTCTTATTGTTTTGGTTCCTCTTTTCCCGAATCTTTACTAGTAGTGTCAGAAATTCCTCTGTATCATGGTCCGATGTGCAACAATACATACAAGTTGCTGGTGGAAGTGGACATTCTTATGAATAATGTCTTGGTTGCTGACAATTGTGACATGTGACTGGTCCTCTACCTCATCCAAAACCTCCTCTGGCTCGTCCTCCTCCTCTTTAGCTTGCTCGGTCACCTCTCGGCGCATTATACTATGGTTCCTGATTGTACTATGCAATGTTGTACTGGGGTTGTGTCGGGTTGTATTGCGGCTGCACGTTATTGTATGGTTGTTGCGTAGTACTATACTGCAATTGTGCAGTGTTGTATGGAGTTGGGGATTGATTGAACCGTGGTGCTTCTTGTCCAGTCATCATTTTGGCCTATACCCTATATGAATATGATGTTCTTTCCTGCATCAACTCCATGGTTCTACAATCATTATCATTGCGGCCCACTAATTTGCAAAAGATGTAGTATGAACTCTTTGGGATGGTCTGGTATTTATACATCATCATGCTATGGTAAGGGTCGTCACCTGGTTTCTTGCATACTTTGCACCAGAGTTCTCCCTATGGTAATGGGTTTGGCATATCGGCTTCCATATACTATGCGAATGTTGGACACTCATTCTTGTGGTGTCCTTCTGTCTTACATGTGGTGCACCAAACGACTTCTTGTTTTCCCTTGTTCTTATTCTAGTTCAGCTAAAATGTTAGATTCTTCAAATCCTCCTTCAATTCTTCAATAGTTGGGTTCATCTGTTGGTACTCATTCTCTTCCAGTTGCAAGGCTGCCTACAAATCCTTTGCTTGCATCTGAAACTTTTGTTGTCGTAAAGGATATTTTAAATGTGGTAATAGTGAGTTGACAAACAGGTGTCAATGTTTCATATCGGTCATAAGGTATTTGAGATTTCCCTCCAATCGCTTGAATCTCTAATCAATTTCCCATACAGATTCTCCTAGTTTATGTCTGATTTCGATCATCTCATTCATGTACTGATCCTCTGAGCTTGGATTTTGGAACTCAATAATAAGTAGCTTATTAATGTCGGAAAGTGTCCTTATCATTCTCGGGGCACTGTTTGTGTCTAGACTCATGTACCAGTCTAGTGCGTGGTCTCTTAGCGTAATTTATAGTTGTGTGAGTTTGGTATCTTCATCAATGATCTATTTTGCTTCCCAAATCTTTGCACAAATGAAAAAATGATTCTCAGGGTCTTTTGTTGCTTCTCCCTAAAATTTTGGTAATCGGATAGTGGGATCATGTCCTACCATTCTAAACACTAAACTACTACCTCCTCTGCATGGTGTAGATACTTGACTAGTGTTCATTTAGGTTTCTGTGGTGAGAGATTTGTTTAGAATTTGTCGGAAGAACCACAGTGCTATTGACAGCTTGTCGTCGACGTTTCGGATCCACAACAAGATCCATCTTCAGGACAAAAAAGCCTGAGGAAAAATAAGAGAGGAACCCTTAATAAATAATGAGGAGGCGGGTGAAAAACTAAGGTCGGCTAAGTGAAACCCTAGTTTTGAGGAGATTTTTCCAAAAAAGGTAATAAATAGTGATTTAATTAATGAATTAAGTGGTTTAAATATTAAGTTTTTATGTTAAATGTAGGCTAAATTTACATTCTAATCACATTATGATTTTATAACCAATTGTATAGTTTTTTCCCTTTGGAAATGAATTTTTTGGACCATGGATGAACTAATTGGTGTTTGGAGATGTTGGATTTCTATAACCATTTGCAAACAAAATTTCAGTGATAACAGATGCCCCCTGATGTGTGAGGTTAGGAGCATATGGATAGAGGAAATACATCAATGTTTCTTCTACTGAGAGCACCATTGTAATAGAGAGTGTTGAGAGAAATTTCAAGAGTGACCCATTGGAGGGAGAGGGGAACCTATGGGACCCAAACTGTTTGCTAGGTGTGAAAAAACAAAATTGTGTACAAATGAGGCGGGCATGCCCCATGCTCGTGTCATGTAACTCAAAAAAAATGTGTAAGACAGTAACTGAAGTGGTATGTTGACGTAGATAACTGCAGCGCCCTCCGAGGTGGTTTGATAATGGAAGAGTACGATTATGATGGTGAACATACTCTGAAAAGAGGAAATGACACCTGTAAGAAGTGTTGATAATTCGTAGGCATTGATAGCCCATCAAATTTTAGAGGTCTTTGGAAAATATAAAAACAACTGTAATAGTTGAAAAGTAAGACCCAACATAACATGAGATAATTTTGAATTCGGATTTTATGGGGGTCAACTACATAAGAGAAAGATGGTGCTTTTCTCTGTGTCGTCTAAGACTCATTGTAAAGGGAATGAGAGTCAATATATTGTTGCCTTCCTAGAAACTGTGATGATGTCGACAGAAAGGGAGACGTGACTCCAAGAAGCAAAGGGCTTCATGAAATCCACTAGATGAGATAAGGAACTGATGAGGTTCATGGACGAAGGCAAGAGGTGGTGATACTCCAGACTTCCCTTGGTTGGGGATATATGTGAAGTATGAGTGGAAACAACTGTGAAACTGAATCTAGTGTTAGGGGGATGACTAGACGTGGGTTAAATTGTGGCAGATGCATGACAAACTGGACAAACTCAAATATCAAAGGTATATGGACCGTGGGATACTTGGGGTTTATGGATGAGGTCAAGCAGAGTAGGAGGTGATGAATGCCCCAACCAAGGGAGACACGGGTTGCATTGTCAGAAAAGGAAGGTCGCTAAGGGTGACAACAAAAATCTAGGTAAATGTGGGAAACAAAGGATTTGTACAATTACCATATGAATAAAGAATAATTTGGGATAAGTGTGAAGCTATAGAAATAGGTTCCCCAGTGTAAGATGGTGTGGTCTGTGAGGGCACAAGTTGCGTGGAGAACTGGTGGAGGGTGGGTTCCCCATAGGTGGGTTTTTGTATGAGGTAAATGAATGGAGGGGAATTTGAATATGGGAAAACTAATTGTGGATGAAATGGAGGTATAATGATACAGTGGTGGCATAGTCAAATGATAACCGGTAGGAGATGTCCTGGGAGTCCATTGGGAAAGCTAGAAAAATGAGGAGAAGGAGTATGTGGATAATTCTTGAACATGAGTAAGACTATCAAGACTCCCATCCCTAGGGGGTGAAAGCAACATGAGTTTCAAAGTGCCAAAAATGGGACTATGAATGGGACAACTCATGGAGGGGAGAATGTAGCCGGATTATAGTACTAAAAAATGAAGCAGAGGTGAGAGTACTGCAGAGCCGGATGGAGGGATCCTAGAAGCGAATGTCGAAGGGTGTGACTAGGAGATGCAATGGATATTCAAAGGGAATGACTACATGCCAGTGTTGATCATATACCTAAAGGGGTTGCGCTGGTGTGTGATGACCAAGTACCTGCACACATGAAAACCAAATACCCAACGTGAAAAATATCTGAAAATAAAGAACATAGAACAATTATTGGATAATTTTGAACATGAGCATGTGTACCTGAGTGGGATGTGACAAAAAGGCTCCTTGGGGGTCGAGGACGGATGGTGACCTAGGGGATATGACTATGTAGGTGGTAGGATACTGATCCCGTGGTTGAAGATGGATTGGAAAATGGACGACCAGAGCTCCTGTAATTGAGTATGGAAGTTTTGGCAAAAAGGACTATATATAGTTGTAGGGCCCACAATGCCACCTCATTTTTACATGTTGTCTTAGTGAATTTACAAGAGGTTTTAGAGGATATTTGGAGATTCTAGGAGATTGAGCCATCCGATCAAGGATTAGCAAGTGCCAGTTTAGTGGTCATATCCTCCTACATAGTAATTAGGATTTCTATTTTGGGCAAGGCCGTACGGATGGCCGTACAGAAGGAGTTTGTTAGGGTGGCCCCCCTAGTGCACGGGAGATCGAATTATTCTCACGTGTGGGTGCACGACTATAATTGAGATAGCCACACATGGGGGCACCTGTATGGGGAGAATAGGCACAAATTTGATGCGTGCCTATTCGAAGAATAACTGCGCACTCATACATTGTTGTGTTTCTGACAATTGTGCATTTGTGCACAACTGTGTAGTGGATAGGCACGCATGAATGCATGCCTATGTGTGTGATAGGGGTGCATGTATGTGCCCCTGTGTCTCTGACAGTTGTGCATTAGTGTGCAACTTTGGGATGAACATGTGCACCCATGTGCGCGCTTGTGGGGAAAACGACCGCGCACCTGAGGCAAAGTTGAGGGGTGTAAAAACTTGTCTTTTTTGGAGATTTTGGTTTGTTTATGGGTTGTGATGTCTGATCAAATACTATATATGTTGATGCAGGTGACCATTTTGATTATTCCATTCCATTGGAGGGAGATAGATTGGGCACGCCTAAGAGAGGCGGTGAGAGATGAGGAACTGACTGTACGGGGACCTTTGGCAGCTTGTGGGTTGCTAAAGTTTTTTTACTATTCACTGGTGTGGGCACAAGAGTACCTACTGCAATTCCTGATATCGATATGGAGCCTGGATATGTATTGTTTTATTGTGCAAGGGGAGCATCTCACATTTGCGGCGACCGAGGATGTGTATTTCTTGACTGGGCTCCCTTTTCGTGGGATCTCGCTACCAGCTGAGCCCGTGTTACCCGAGATGGATAGTTGGATAACCTGGCCTGGGTGTATTGTTCTGGAGAGGAATTTATGTTAGGCTCGGTTGTGAGTATTTGGGTGATGGATTCCCTTGTGCATCATTGCATTGCAGCGATGATTTTGATGGTGTATGGATCTCTAGCTACCCAATGGATTAGTGGTTGGAAGTCGAAGATCATGCAGAGGGAACTGAGTGGTGAGCACTTTGCTTGGGATGTGATGCTACACACCAAGATGATAGGGCAGCCGAACCGGTGTCAAGTGGTCGAATCCGGTGAATTTTCCTTTGGGTCTATCTTGGTGGCCTACTTTTTGGAGAGGGTGCCCATGTTGCGCCTGAGAGTTTTGTTGGATGCGTCGAGTGTGAGAGAGACACGATTGAGGTGGTGGGTGACGATATTGGTTCGTCATGGGGGTGGGGAGGGTGGCCATTACTTTACAACCAAGATTTCATGGGTGTGGTGGCAGATGCATGCATGTGTGCTTCTCTTCCTTCCAGTTGTCGCTTCCCTCGTGAATACCTTCTTTCCCAAAATAATCTTTCTTTCTGCTTTGGCTTGCTTCCAACAAGCCCCCAACACTGACATGTGGCTCGTCTCGATCCACCTAACCTTTGTGAGCTTTGTCGATATCCCTAGTGATCACCTGGAAATTCTCCCTAAAATCCATTGCTTGTGTTTGAGCCTGCACGGTCTTCTCCTTAAGTGTGTCTACTGTCTTCACTACAATCTCGTCGTTGATCAACCCTGTGCACTCTGCCTGGTTCTATTCCATATATGTCTTGGCTTCCTCTACCTGTGCAGTGAATTCTACTACTCGCTCCTGGAATGGTTCCATTTGATCTTGGTGCTCCTTTTTCTATGTCTGCGTAGTGGTGATTTTTTCTTGTAGTCTCTTCATATCTTGCACCCCTTTGACACACTTCATGATGGGCATTGTCTTTTGCCTTTGCTTCAGGTATTGGATAGTTTCCCTTATCCTTTCTTCTTCCTTGTCCCACCATTGGACTTTTTTATCCTCTTCTAGCGTTGTCCATAGTTTTTTTGACTTTCTGATCCTCTCATGTATCTGCTATGTTTCCTCCTACTTCCTTTGCTCCCTCACATCCGGCGGAGTGGTAGGTGTGAGTTTCTCATGAAGATTCTCGATCTCCTGCTGATATTGATCGATTGACTGTGCAAAATGATCAATATTCTCTATCATTGTTATTTCATCTCTTTGCACGGTCTTTGGAATCTTCTCATAAGCTATGGACACTTTTTGTTCCAATCCGGTCACCCATTCCCTCTCCTCTTTAGTCTCTAGATTGGCCTACTCATATATCAATTCCATCCCATCTTGTTTATCCTTTACCTATTGTAATTCGGTTGTGTTTTTGCATGCATGAGACTATACCTCCTTAGTAACACTAACTTGTAGTTTATGTAGAGCCTTGGATGGCATCCGCAGCAATACCAATTGAAATTGAGCTAAGTCCTTTAGGGGTGTCTGCACCACAATCTCGTGTATGCACTGCATGATGGGTGTAATGTGAAACATTGCACTTGGTTGCGGTATTGTGTGGATTGTGTCCCACTCTCTTGCTTCATGTTCTCCTCCTATATGTGATGTTTATGGACCTATTTTAATGTTGTTTCCGGCTACCTGTGCTTCCTTGAGATTATTGAGGTACTATTGCATGTCTACCATCTCCTCTTGACTTATGTCCCTGTGATGCACAACATTCTCAAAATACTTGGATGTATGATCATGGACCAATTGGGCTATCATTTATGCATCATCCTCTGTGATCATGTATTCTAGAGGTTTTCTATGCACCTTCATCTTCTTGCATGCACCCCTCATCTAAGTCGTTGGTCACTTATTCGGGCCTGGTTCTTGTGGATCGGGACTTGGTGTAGTTCCTTGCACTGCCTCGGCCTGTTTCTATTGTAATTGGGGTGGCTACATATTATTCTTCTTCCCCTTCTGGGTTCCTATCTTAGATGTCCCTTCTTTCATCTTCTTTGTTTTGGTCTGGCCTGTCCTTGGTTTCTTGGGCACTGGGACTTTCTAGGGTTTTGTTTCTTCCTGCCCTGCCTCCTCTTCCTCTGCCCCTATAGGTATGTCTAGGGTGAGGACTGGAATCCTCCAGTCTTCTTCTCAATCCTTGATATCCATTTCTATGTCACCTTCCGTGATGCAATAGCACAGTTGTAGACACTGCTTATTGGGGTCCTTCCGCGCCTAGATCCACATCGCATGTCGAGTGGCCTTGAAGTTAGCTATGTCCCGATAGTATGCAACAGCTTGTAGTGTTATTATCCAGAGGTTGGCGATGGTCTCCTGTAGATCACGAAGATATCCTTTGAATATAGATGTGTTCATATTTTTGTGCCTAGCATCTGACGCGGCGTCGAGCAATAAATATATCACTCCATGATTGGGTTTGGTTTTGGTGGCGAAAGATACATATTTCAGTTCCTTCCATCCCATAATGGCGATCAACATGAGCATCCATGAGTAAGGAAATTATGTTCCCATATCTTCCGTATCCTTGTAGTCATCTAGAAACAAATTCAAAAGATAAGGGGCCTAGATGACTGTGGTGCTCTCAGCACACTGCACTACAACTATGACAACCCTGGTCGGTACTTCCTCCTTGCGGAATTTTCTGAGCATCTTGCAGGCCATGCTTTTTGCAGCCATTTTTGTTGCAACGTCACTGATTCGTTTGATGATTATTCTGTGCGTCCCCCTTTCAGTGTCATATTTCTTGTTCATCTCCTCAGCGAGTGCTTTCTCCTTTGTTTTGTCCTTGTTAAATTGTGTTGGATCCATGCCTCGTGATGGAAACCCTGTGATGTGCACAATGAGCTCTACATCTATTGAAATGAGCTTGTCCAGCCATATATCTCTACCATGTGTGATCGCCATCAATTTTTTGATGCAATTATTTTTATACTATCCTCTGCCTAAGTGTGGTAGTTCTAGCAGACCAAAAATCCTAGTTTTGGCCAATCCTGCTGCCCACTGGAGTGGTTAATGAATTGGTTCCCCAAATGGGTTTACATCAACTATATGTAGGTAGACTTGCTTGGTGAACTCCACTAACTTGTCCATGTCCATTACATCATGATATGAATACTTTAGTTTTTCTACATATCCTAAAAAATATTCTTTCACCCATACCCCTTCTGGTATGCGCAGAAAAACATTTGTTGTAGTGGGTTTTTTGCACGATGACCTTGGTACTATGTGTTTGTCCTTTCATGGTTGTGGCTGACTCAAGGTCCTAGCCTCCATAGGTCCTTCTTTGGCATACAATTTCGGTCGACTTGTGACATCTTCTACTGCTCCCTCATGTGGGTGTTCTAACATGGTTGTCTGTGATTCGTCTGGCTTGGCCAATATTTCCTAATGTGTAGCAGTCCCATTGACTCTCGGGACTTCTTCAGGGTTTTTTAGTTGCACTTGGTTGCCTTTTCCCTCGTTTTGTTGGTCTTGTCCCTTTGTCGGTGTATCCACATTTATGCCTACTGGTGTTGTCTACAAGGTTTCATCCACAATGGGTGTGGGTTTAACTAGTGTTGTATCCGGTGACAGGATTTCATCTGCATTGACAACTTCTGGCGGTTGTTGTTCGCTTTCCTATGATTTATTTGTCCCCTGGTCCTAACTCTAGATTTTTTGGTAGTCTGGCTTAGTTCATCTTGTTTGGGTGGTGCCATGGTTGTGAAATTCTATCGTTCTTTGAGCTTAGTGACCTCTACAACCTCTGTGAACTTCAATCTGTGATTTGTATGCTCTATCACTCTTTGTCTCTTCTACTTTTGTAATAGGATCTTTGATCCTATGTCCTTGTTTTGTATGGGAATCGTATGAATCTTGTCAAAGCCACTACCTTTATTGTGGATTCAATGAACCTCTGGTTCCTTCATACTTTCCATTACTCTCCCTCACCATCTCCAGTTGCCACTATTAATGTGGCATCCCTCCGGTCCTTTCTCGCATTCAATTCCACTTACCTTCATTATTTAGTACTTATTTTTCCATATTTACCTTTCCTGCTTGTTTTTGTTGTGAACTAACCATTGGTCTTGTCTTCATCAGTTTTGTATTCCTAAATGTGTATGCTCCTTCTCCTTTTGGTGCACTGTACCTCTGTTCGTACCATTTACTATCTTGTTTTTTTTTGTTTTTTTTTTAACTACGTGGTGACTTTTAAGTTATTGGTGGTTGATTGTCCTTATACAGCTTGAGGCAGCTCCCATTGATCATCCCTATGGGTTTTTCACCTCCTAATTCTTTCAACTATATAGATCCTCTATCTGTAACAATTTTTACTTCGTACGACCCTAACCAGTGCATTCTGTGTTTTCCTGGATGTTGAATGCATTTGTTGTCATACATCAACACTAAGTTTCCTTCCTTGAAAGTTTTCTTATTCATATGTCTATCATGCCAAGATTTGTCCCTTGCCTTTTGAACTTGTTGGTGGAACCATGCTAGGATCCTATCTTTCTCCATGACTAACAACGGATTTAGCATGTCATGTATTGCACCTCGTTCTGTCATGTGCATAATTGTTTCTATGTGCAGACTGGGTACCAAAAATTCTAATGGCACCACTGCATCTTGGCCATATACGAGTTTAAATGGTGTATGCCTTGTCAAATTCTAGCATGTGGTCATGTATGACCATAGTATTGCTAGTATTTTGAGGTCTCAATCATCCTTGTTGACATTACAGATCTTTGTCAGTGCATTCTCAAGGATTTTGTTAAATTCTTCTACTGTACCATTTGCCTGTGGGTGATATGGAGTGCTCTTTTGATGATGGACTTCGAATTCTCCAGTCATAGCCTTAATAGTGTTGTTAATGAAGTGAGTGCCTTGGTCACTCATCAAAATTATTGGGCAACCAAATCTAGTGATTACTTGTTCAACTAGAAAGTGTGATGTTGTTTCTGCACCGCAATCCTTCACTGGTGTTGTGTCTACCCATATTGTCAGGTATTATGTTGCAGTGATAATGTACCTTGCTCCTGTTCTTTTTGTTGGTGGGTTGATTGGTCCCAAAAAATCTATTGCCCACTTCTTGAATACCTTCAATGTTATTTGTGGTCATAATGGAATCTCTTCCCTTCTATTGGGTTTACCAACCCTTTGACAGACATCGTGTCTCTGGAAGTACATTTTCGAGTCTCTATGAATAGTCGGCCACCATAATCCTACGTGCAATACCTTCTGTGTGGTATATTTTCCTGCATAATGTCCTCCTTCTATTCCCTCATGGGCTTCTGTTAAAACTCTTGGTCTTTCATGTTATAGCACATATCTTCACAAGATGTTATCTGCACCCATTTTGTATAAGTGTCCTACGATCAGTTGATAGTCTGCAGCCCGGACTACCAGTTTTTTCTTCTGTGCGGTCTTATATTCCTATGGCGTAGTACCTGTACTCAAGTACTGAATGATATCTTCAAATTATTCATCGGCGATATGGACTGAAAATAACTATGCATCTGGAAATTTTTCCTCTAAGTTTGTAGGTTCTTCGTCGTTTGTGACCCTTGATAAGTGATCAAGTCATGCATTCAACTTTCCTGGCTTCACTATTACTTCAAAATAAAACTCTTGAAATAGTAGTAGCCATCGACAAATTCTCCCCCCCCAAAACTAGATTTTTGACTAGGTATTTAAAGGCTGAGTGATCTATGAACATCTTAAAATGTTTTCCCAAAAAGTAGTGTCTGAATTTCGGCAGTGCGTAGACCATAGCTAGACCTTCCCTCTTTGTAGTGTTATAGTTATGTTTTGATTATGATATCTTTCTGCTCGCAAATGCTATAGGGTGATCCAAATCTCCCGCTCTTGGCTGCACCAAGATAACTCCAAGTGTTATGGCTGATGCATCTACATGTACATGGAATGTCTTCTCCCAATATGGAAATACTAGTATTGGTGCAGTGACCATCTTTTCTTTCAGCGTATCCAGGTCATGTTGACAGTCTTCATTCCACTGAAACTTTGTATCTTTTCTTAACAATTTCTCCATTGGCATGGTAATCTATGCGTACCCTTTGATAAACTTTTTGTATTATATTGTGTGTCACAATGTCGCTCTTAGTTGATGGACTATCTTTGGTGGTGGTAAGTTAACAATTACTGCAATCTTTGTAGGATCTACTAGTAAGCCTTGTTTGCATACTATATGGCCTAGTAATATCCCAAACGATGTTCCAAAGATACATTTCTTGATGTTTAATGATATCTGGCACTGCCTGCATCTTTCTAACATCATCTGAAAGACCTCTACATGGTCTTCAATAGACTATATACTGTTCAATTTTCCAAGTATACTTATAGAAACTGGTGGATAAATTCTTTGAATGCAACGATGACTACTCTGGAAAATATTGTTGGTGCATTCTTCAATCCAAATGGAATGAGTGTGTACTAGTAGGATCCCCATTTTGTAGCAAACATGGTATTGTATCTATCTTCCTGTTCTATCTTGATCTAGTGGTATCCTATGAATCCATCAATGAATGAGTAAACTTCCTTTCCTCCTACGTTCTCCAACACTTGATCCATGAAAGGTGTAGGGAACGAGTCATGTAGGCATGAATAATTCAACTTCCTTAAGTCGATGGATATTCTAATCCCACCTAGTTTTTTTTCTTGAACTACCATCAAGCTTATCCATTTTTATTCTTCCACATGTTCTTTGATTCTAGCTTCGAGCATTCTATCGATCTCATCTTTAACTTTTTGCTTGTATATCGGGTTTATTATGTATGGTTGATGTCTGATCGATCTTGCTTCAGCTCTGAGTGGTATCTTCATTTATCCTAGATCTCCTACTATACCCTTTATTTATGTAAATGTTGTGGGGAACAGGTTGTACTCGCGTAGTAACTATGTTATGTTTTCTACTGTTTCCTCATCCCAGTAGTCTCCAATGTTGGCCATTTTGGGGTTCTCAACTGTCCCATTGTTGACTTTGTTTACCTTGATCAGTGCAGAAATTACGTCTGATTCTAAAGGTGGACCTTCCACTTCTCTTTCGCCTTTCACTTCCTCAATCTGAATATCACGTGGATCGTCTTCATCTGGTGCTTCTTCCTGCACATGGTAGCATGACAACATTTCTTTAATTGTCTATATGTTCTATTGTTGTTATTCTGTTATGAGTTCGACTTATGGTTCCTTAATGAATATCACCCCTATTATCTTCTTAAGTGTTGCATATATGTTGGGGTTCTCATGATTGAATGAGAAAGTGACTGTAAAATTATGTAGTAGTACTTTCCAGTTCAAAGTTCCTCTGTGCAGTTCCTAGTCTATATACCAGTTTGTTGGTATGCCCTCTAAAGTTTGTATGAAATGATGAGGCCATTCCTCTGGGGGTGTCATCTTCCACAACATTATGCACTTCTCCAAGTGTTCTGTTGGTTCCCCCTATCCATTGTACTTTTGTTGCTTGTTTATTTTATGTTCTATGCCAAAATTTATGCGCAGTAACTGCTTGCATTGGTACTAATCCATGATTGTTTCTTTGTGTGTGCCCCACCATCTTGCAGGTGTGGCTTTGAGTTCTATATCGAGTGCTAAGAGTCTCTGATTTTCTACCACTTCATCCTCGTATTGCCCCAAGAATACTTCTAGATAATTCACTCCGTGGAAACTGGGTGGTTCCCTTACCTACACGCCTACCCATGTTACTGCATGGTCTATTCTTTTTCACCTTCTTGTGGAAACTTCATGTAGCCTTTATTGTGAGTTATTTAAACCTGTATCTGAGTCTGTCGCACATGAAGTAATTCTCCACCAACTAAGTATCCAATCTGCAGTTGGGTTTACGTAATCCTCATCACGCGCAGTTGTTCTATACAACTGGTTGATTTCCTATAAGTCTAAGAAATTAGGTTCTACAAAACTTTCCCCTTCTGATGGGTCCAATGGTGAAATGAACCTATATTCCCCTAAATCAAATTTCATTTTTTTTGTCTTTAAATTGATTATGGCCTATTTATCGAATGCCCAATCCAAGCCAAGAAATATTGGATATGTTGTTGTGTCGTCCACTATTTCAATTACTTCGAATTCTATTGTACTACGCACTCCATCCAGGTCTAATATCACTCCATTCAGTCTACCAATTGGTAGAACTCTTTGTTTGTTAGCTAGTTTCAGTTGAACGGGTGAATATCCTAATGTGGGCTCTCCCATACATTGTCATGTCTTCTTTGGTAATATGTTGACTTCAGATCCTAGATCCAATATGATATCTCCCATGTTGAAATATATGATGTTAGCATTCATCCTGAACTCTCTACTTGTTCTCCTCCTTGTATGTAGGTGATTGACTGTTTTTTGTTCTAGTTTTCCTTCTGTGTCTATGCTACATTTTTCTAATACATTTTGCAATATTTTAACAACATATGGATCATTCAATAGTTTTACACATGATTGTAAAAAGCCTTTGATTGTACTTACTTGTCCCATGGGTTGCATTTCATTGGTATGATCCAATAATGGATGCATCTCGTATTCTGGGGATTCATTGCTCTATTGCACAGTTGAAGTCAATGTGGTGTATTGCTTCAAGAATTCTTGTATGGCTTGCTTAAATGTGTCCTTCTCATTTTGCACATCAAACTGTCTCCTTGGTTTGTCATTCTTCTCGACCCACTAGTGTTGTACTGGCTCTTGTCAGACTGCGTCGTTTCCTATTTTATCTCCTCCGCGCATCACTATGTTGATGTTTCTTCCTTCATCCCTCACTTCTCTTGAGATCCACTGAATGTTTTGATTGTTTTGATTCCTCTTTTCTTGGATCTTTACTAATAGTGTCGAACATTCTTCTGTATCATGGTCCAATGCTCGACAATACATACAAGTTTCTGGTGGAAGTGGGAATTCCCTTGAATAATGTCTCAGTTGTTTACAGTTGTGACATACCACTAGTCCTCTACCTCTTCCAAAGCCTCCTCTCGCTCATCCTCCACCTCTATAGCCAACTTGATCTCCTCTTGTCACATTATAATGAGGTGCTTGATTGTACTGTGTTATTATACTGAGCTTGTGTTGTGTTGTACTATGGTTGCGTGATATTGTATGGTTGTTGTGAAGTATTATACTATTGTTGCACAATGTTTTATGGGGATAGAACTTGGTTAAATTGTGGTTCATCTTGCCCAGTCATCATTTTTTCCTGCACCCTATATGCCTCTGATGTCCTCTCCCTCATCAAATCCATCATTCTACAATCTTTTTCATCATGGCCCACTGACTTACAAAAGTTGCAATATGAGATCTTTGGAACTGTCTGGTATTTCTACATCATTGGGTAGTGATATGGATCATGGCCTAGTTTCTTACATATTTCAAACCATAGTCCTCCTATTAGAAGTGGATTTGGCATTCCTTCTGCCATATACTATGCAAATGTTGGGCATTCGTTCTTGTGGTGTCCTTTTGTCCTGCATGTGGTACACCAGATGGCTTCTCGTTTGTTCTTTCTTTTATTCTGGTTTAGTTGGAATGTTAATTTATTCAAATCCTCCTTCAGTTATTCGATGGTTGGATCTTTCTGTTGATATTGGTTTTCTTCCAGTTGTAGGGCTTCCTGCAGAGCCTCTGCCTGTGTATGAAAATTATGTTGTCGTAATGGATTTTTTAAGTGTGGTAGTAGTGAATTGACGAACAGGTGCTTGTGTTACATATCTGTCATGAGATATTTCAAATTTCCTTTCAGTTGCTTGAATCTCTGGTCAATCTCCCATATGGATTCTCTTAGTTTCTGTATAATTTCTATCATCTCATTCATGTACTGATCTTCTAAGCTTGGCTTCTGGAAATCATTTATTGGAAATTTCTTAATGTCTGCAATTGTTCTGGTTGTCCCTGGTGGATTGTTTGTAGCTAAACTCATATACCAATCAAGTGTGCGATCCCTTAGTGTAATCGATAGCTATGAAAGTTTATTTTCTTCATCTGTGATCTATTTTTCTTCCCAAATATTCTCATAGATAAACAAATGTTTTTTTGGGTCCTCTAATGCTTCTCCTTTGAATTCTAGTAACATGATGGTGGGATCGTGTCCTGCCATCCAGAATGTTGAACTACTACCTCTGCGCGGTGTAGATACTTTACTAGTGTTGCCTGAACTGGCTCCTACAGTTGTTGCACTTTGTGTAGATATACTTCATGATGTCTTTCTTCTCCCAAAATTTGGTTGTCTAAATGGTGGTTTTCTCTTTGGTGTATTAGTCGCACATGGGTTTATGGGTTCCACACTAACATTGATATGGATAGGATTGTTGTCTTCTCTTCCTGTTCTTGGACCTCTCATATTCCTCTCATATGTTGTGTGCAGGATTTCCTCAATCTTCTCCATAGTCCGGAGATCCTCTACCTCTTCTTCATCACTTGACAAGCCTTCCCTCGTTGCTACGACTCTCTTCTTGGTATTCACCTTATATTGGTAGGGTACTCTGTTGCACATCTTTCCAGTTGTCGCCATGATCTCCTTGATCTATTCGTTGTCCATCATGATTGAGTCCAAGGGTTCCTCCTTCTTTCCCTCATCCTTTCCTCTTTCCATTTCTCCTTTTTATGTCAGTGCTTCCCCCTTCCCCCATGCACACAGGGAACCCTAGTTGTATGACTCCATTGTCATTACCCCTTTGTTGTATAGCAGTGTCTTAATGGAAGTATACAGCGATCTAATATACCTTCCTCAAGGCCCACGTAGAAACTCTTGCTTCACTACAATCTACGACTTTGTTGTATCTAGTGCAAAGTCTGTTATAAAGCCTGCTAAAATACTATCAAGCCAAAAATATACTTCACGGGTGAATTTTTTTGTTCACCCACTGTAACTGCTCAATATGTACTGGGGTCCACTCTAATTGTTAGATCTAGTTCGTTGCATGGTTATCCTTCAACCTTAGTATCCACTCCTGCAATAAGTGTGGAAAATCACAGAAAAAGACTTCATGAAAATCAGTAAACACGTATTTCTCAAGATATTTGTGCAGTGTTACTCTAGGGTTTATGTTATCTTTCTATGCAAACTCTAGCTCTTTTGTCTTTATCCAACTTTCTATCTCTTCTTTTGTGGGATTCCGGGGTCTTAATAGCCCCTTCTAGCAGCTCATTCTTTTCTCCTTCTCCTCATTCGCTTTAGTATTCTCTTGACCCGCCTTCTGCAGATCTTCAACAGATCCCATCTACTCAATCTTCTATTGTTCCAACCAATAGCAACAGAACCATTTGTTGGTTATTATTTATTTATTTGAGTTTATATATTTATCTTGAGTGACCTAGGGTTCATGTCTATTTGGGGTTCCAACAAAGCCTCTAAAACTATCAGCCCTCCTGGTGAACCAGAAGGAAACACAGCACACAGAGTGCGTTGTGCAGTCTCACCCAAGATAGTCTTAATGGGTGGTTGCAATACTCATTTGTTTTCAACCTAGGATTGAGTTGGGGTCTGGGATTAGTGTGCTAGGAGTTCTAGTTTGACTTATTAACACAATAAACTATCATTCATGATTATGCATGAAATATAATTAACTCGTTCATTCAATATATCAACATTTGTTGAAGACGGTAAAGAAACACATGCATTCAATCACATAACATAGGTTTTACCATGGTTCACCCCCCTGGGCTATGTCCACAAAGTTTTGGTTCTCAAGTGATTTTATTATAGCAGTTCCAAAACTACATCGTCGCGTGCTTTACACTCTTCTCAGTTAGGTTGAGATCTATTCTAAGGCAGACTAGATCGCACCAGGCTCCTCAACCTGCGATCTAACCCTCAAGATCCACCCTCCTTACTCCTCTCTAGCTCAACATCTTACAAAATTAGGTCATATAGAAAAATATTACAACTAGTTATCAAAACATGACTCCTCCTCTAGGATCTATTTCCTTGCTAGCCTCTTCTATAAGACCTAGGTATCTATATTTATACATTTATGGCTCACCAGTCATTACAATGTATTGCAAAAACCCTAACCCTAACATCGTTAGGTATTCCATGTGTGTGTGTGTGTGTGTGTGTGTTGCTCTTCCTTCCAGCTAGCACATCCCTCATGCATGCATTCTTTCCCAAAATAGCCTTTCTTTCCGCTTTGGCCTGCTTCCAATAGGGTTCGTACGACAAAGCAAAGTTGGTCAGGTTTGTCTATAGTTGTATTTCTCTTAGTGGGTGATTTTCCCTATTACAGAATCCTTGATTTGACCTTAATAAAATCATCTTAGGACTATTTTTCCCCACGAGGCTTTTCCAAGGGTAGTTTACCCAAAAATATTGGTGTCTATGTGTGAGATTTTTGGTTTCCTTATTTGTGCTTCTATTGCATGTTTATTTGATTACTCAGTTGTGCTTTTAGTAGATAAAGTGATTTTGTTTTAGTATAATTTTTCGAGTGTTGGCTAGGGGAATCTCAACATGGTATCTAAGGGTACCAAGAGTTTTAAGAGATTAATCAACATAGTATCATAGATGAGGCTTTGAAGAAAGAGAGGGAGAAATCTCTTGAGACACAGGTTGCTGCAAATTTTTCTTGTTGTGGGAAGGTCATAATGGTGAACACATTGAATATTGAGGATAGTTTGGAAGGGGTAACCAACTTCTGGGCTTGGAAGGAAAGGTTTATTTTTCTACTGGAGGAGAATGACCTCAAAAAGTATGTTGAGGGTGTGGTTTCAAGTCCTATCGATCCATCGGAATCGACAGCTCACAAGAAGAAGGATGTGAAGGTCAAGCGGGTGTTGCTAAAATCCATAAAGGATCACTTAATACCTCACATTGTTGAGAAGAAATATTCCAAGGAAATGTATGATGCTTTGGTGAGTCTACACCAAAACATGAATACAGGAAGGATGCTACATATGAAGCACCAGCTTCAAGTTGTCAATATTTCTAGTGAGGATAGGGTTGTGAACCTTTTGTGTAGGGGATCTATGCATGAGAGGTGGTGTTAGGGTTTGATAGACTATGGACTGAGTGTGTCTAGGAGGAGACTCAGTTATATTCCAGGGATGATTTTAAGAGTAGAAATGATTAGAAACATTCTCTTGTAAACCGTGTAAGGAAAGGAAAGTTTAAGAATATTGTCAGTGGAGATTTTATCGCTCAATATGGCAAGAAGAAAAAGGATATGAGAAAATTAAAGTGTTTTTCATGTCACAGGTTTGGACATTAGGTAGGTCAATGTCTACATAGGAATAAGGGGGGGAACAAACCGCAACCAAAGGTAGTTGCGATGATAAAGACACAAGTGGATAATTTTTCTAAGAAGTTTGAATATACAGAGTTATTACTTGTTTCCTAGATGATCTGGATTTTATGAGAAAAATGTAATGACTACAAATTATTACCAGATGCTTAACACAGAATAACAGAGATACAATAAAACTGGTTTTCTATTCAATAAGGAAATAAGCTGAAACTATAAAATGCAGCAAAAAACAAGATTGTTGGAATGGTGGTGGCTTATCTATGAGAAGAGATGTGATGGATGCACTCATTTGCAAAAATATGATTACAATGAGGCTCTCAAGGCCTTTTTACAATAAACAGGAGTTTCAAAAACCCTAAACATCCAAAACCTAACCCTAGGACATGAAGCGCCAAAATTCATGTGGGCCCCGTTTGGGTAAGTCAGTACATCAACGTCCCGGGGTCGTAACTTTTGCATACGATCGTTGCTTTAGGCGTATGATAGCCTGTTGGAAAGATCTATCCAAGGAATACAATAGTTGCATGAAATTTTATGATGAAATTTTTTAACTGCAACATACCCCCAAAAAACGTCGTTTAGGGCCTCAAAACGGCTCCGGAAGTTCAGGACTCGAAAAACTGCTAAAAATAGTAAATTATCAAAATTGCTAGAAAGTTGTTTTGAGCCAGCTGGAAAAGGTGGGTGGCCATCGATATCCACCTGGATCAATCCTCCATCCTTAGGAAGCAATGGTCTCCATTGCGTTGAGTTCCCCCATCATATGAGGAAATTTCTGCTGAATTTGGCCTTGAGTGAGCCACTTGCCTTGGTTCAGGAGCTGCCCTACTTTGACGACTTGATAAAGTTGGATCTTTTGTTGTCGAGTGCCCTTGATCTTTGTTTCCACAATCTGATCAATGGATGCCTATTGTATGCAGTCGAGGTTGAGCTCTATTGGTGTCAGTTGTTCTACTACATCTGAGGTGTCCAATAATGGTGGGAAATAACGCTGAAGGAGATCCACGTTGAACACTAGATGCAGGCCAAGGAAAGGATGAATGTTGAGCCCAAAATCATTATCCCCCAAAGCCTTGGTGATGGTGTATGGCCCATAACGGAGTGGGCGAAGCTTCCGATGGGGTCCTATAAGCTGTTCTTTCTACAAGGGCAACCAAACTTTGTCGCCCACCTGAAACTTATGTGGAACCCGAAGTTGATCATGGCACTGCTTGTACTTGTCATTAGACTTCTGTAGGATATCCTGAACCTGTTGGTAGATGTGTTGGATCCTCTCAATAAACCGAGTGTCTTTTTCAACCTCAATTGGAGCAGGAGAGGAGTTGGTCGAGGTGACCACAAGGGGAAGTGCAACATCTATGGGACCCAATGGTTGGAATCCCAAACCCACCTGAAAGGGGTTGTCGCTGGTTGAGCTATGCAGGGCTCAGTTGTAGCTCTGTTTGACATAGGGAAGACTCTCATCCCATGTGTGAGGATGCTTGGAATTATACATGTGCAGGATATGCACGATCATTCGATTTATGACCTTGGTTTGGTCATCTGTTTGGGGGTGGAAGGCCATGGATTTGGTGATCTTGGTGTCCAGCAGTGACCAGAGGCTCGACCAGAATGTGCTAAAAAATCGACTGTCCCAATCTGAGACAATGGCTTGTGGGATTCCAAAATGTACCCAGACTCATTCAAAGAAGAGATTGGTAGTGGCTTCTATTGTGACGCTCTTCTTGCAAGCAACCAGAATCGCCATCTTAGAAAAGCGATCGACAACCACTAAAACACAATCATTTCCCCACTTGGTGGACAGGAGGACCGACATGTAGTCCATTGAGATGGATTCCCATGGTCTGTCAGGAGTATGAAGAGGGGTGTATAGGCCCTTTTTCTTAGTGGTTGGTTTAGCAATAACACAGGTAGTGCAAGACCTGATATACTTGTTGACCTCTTGTCGAAGTTTCGGCCAGAAGAAATGTTTTTGTAGCATCACCACTATCTTTTCGACACCGAAGTGTCCTGCCACCCAGCTGTAGTGGGTGTTGCGCCTCTTTTTCCTCCTGAATGAGCAAAATAGAGGTGCTTACAAGCTTAGTTGGGTTAGCTAAGCAAGACAGCAGTGAAGGAAAGAGTTATAAAAATAAGCATAAAAGACTAAGCTAAGAATTAAAATAAGAAAGGAAAGAACAACTAAACTATTGAACATAAGGACGTAAGAACAAGAAACAAACAAGACTCATGTCACCAATGGAAAGGATTGTATTAGTGAAAATAAAACACTGAGAAGAAAGAGGACTTTGGGTCCCTTCTTCCTCCAAGGGAGGGCTCTTGGACCCCCACAATTGAGCTCTTCTTA